>JAUZND010006321.1:0-10813 GCA_034780555.1 Coelogynopora nodosa | reverse complement strand
AAAGCATATAGGCCTCACACGAGTTTAGAAAAGTATTAAAATTAGATTTAGAAATAAGGCTATCATTACATTTATATCAGTCAGTGTTGTATTTGGTATATGCAACATAATGTCCATCTGAAATGGATGAACCAATATGACAAATTATACCAAAAAGAGAAATGTCATTATCATTCTCTTGCAAGCCACAAAGAGAAATAAAAGCTTCATGAACATATTGTTGCTCGTGGTTGTTAAAAAGAGGAACAATTAAAAAATTGTACGAAAAATATATAAACAACTAAATACAATTAACAAAAAACTAATAATTTCTCACATGACAAGGCTCAACATATTTTTATTTTAAAAAAAGGACAAACTCAAATAATTTTGACCAAAACAAGTTAACCAGTTGGATATAAACGGTTATTCTAAGGAGGAGTTAGTCAAACGAAACCGGGTTGATCAAGTTATTGAAGCGCTAGTTCCCGCATTCTGAGGCTTGTTGTCCTCGGAACAGGTTCGCTGGCAGATGTGATGATCAACTTGGGATTATGTATTTCTTGTGTAATGAACACTTTCCACTTTTGCAGTTTCTGTGATATAAAAAATTCTAAAATACTAAAAAACGCTAATATGTATGGCATTACAAAATTCAGAATATTGCAAATAATGCGGTTTACTATATTATATAAAAATTAACATAGTTATGAACATATACGTACTGTTCCTAATATGTCCATGTCTATAATTTTGTTATGTTTTCTTTACCCTGGATATACAGCCGAATACGAGTACATTTTAGTAATATATCATTAAAATGTCTTTCATTTAGTCTTATAAATTGGTATTTGAAATTTTAATCTAACAAATTCTTTCTTCTGCTTTGTTGTTAACAAATAATGAAATTATTGTTTATTTTTATTTTTCAGTGAGGTAAACAGGAGTATTGCCATTTCGACTTTCATTTGACATGCTGATTCATTTTGTTAAAAAAACTTCCCTGATTTTCGTTTCTGTTTGACTATTACTTGTTTACTGTTTGACTTAATTAATCCGTGTTTTGTGTATTTTTAAAGTGTTTAATTTATTCTAATGTTATAATTGCTTCTCTGAAAAACAATTACGTATTTTTTCTGGTTTGTGTGTTTGATAAAAATATTCCATTTATTATTTCACAGTTTATAATAATGTTTTAAACTAAGCATAGGCTACAACTAAATAAATTTGATTTTGATTGTTATGAATCCGCTTTTTCCAAATAAATATTATAAACCAAATATTCTTACTTCTTCAAATGTTTATGTAATTCATGTTACTATCTAAATACGCAAATATAATCAAAATTATGCAGTATAAACTTATCATCAGCTGTTTAAAAGAAACCCGTGTTTGTAAAAATGTTTCTAAAATAGTTAAATTAAACTGTTGAAATGATATTATTGTTTTGTTTCCTCACACATAAAAGCTAATTAAACAATATTTCGAATTTAACAAAAAATTCGTTTATGACCTATTATCACCATATTCTACATCGATAGCAATTTGATTGAAAAACAAAACATTACCGCAATTATGACTTCCTGAAATTAGATAAGCTAAAAATATATTAATTTTATTTGTAACTTGAAACGTTTGAACATATTTAATATTTTTGTTGTTGAAATGATTACATTATTAACTAATATTATATATAAATATCTGTTTATGGCAGGTAAATGGTATTTATATACTTAAACTATATTATGGCAAAATAAAAATAAAATTTTGGACAAATTCATGACTCCAATTTTTTCAAAAATAATATTTTCAAAAACAATAGTTAGAATATTATGTTCATCCAAAAATTAATTTATTTTATATTTGATGACGAAAACATTGTCCAGAAAGATATTGTCTCTAGAAAGAAGTTATATATAACCATATTTTATAGAAATGCAGTTAAACATTTATTTATTTATTTTAAAAGCAAAATAGCAGTTTCCCAATTGTATTATAAATATGTTTGACATATCTAAATTATATATATATATATCAATTTAACGTATGTTGGCTGTTAACTTTGTGAATTACAATATAATGAAAAGGTGGCACCAATGTTAGCACCAATACTTGAGTAGAGGTATATATGTAAGTATAGAATATAAGTGGATTTGTGGAAAAATATAGAAACAATTATGTCATTTATATTCAACATAATTTGCATCTGGAGAAGAGTCGCACAAACTATTATAACAGATTGTGTTATACATGTTAAAAACAACTTCCATTAAGTTAAATAAAATAAAGATGTTTAATTATATTATCCAATAAATAATAGCAGCCAAATATCGAATGTTCTGTTCAAAACTGTTGTAAAATGCATTTTTATTATTTTTTAATTCACAAGTTAAGTTAAACTTTATTGATAACAAGTTTGACTGACATTACAGTTTTAAATGGATAATAAAAATAATCAATATATTGAAAATGTGTTTTTTTGTTTTCGGCACAAGTAATATAGAAGACTTCAAGCAGTAATTTATGTTATAAGTTGGTTTACTATTAGAATCTACTAAACGAAATATCACATAGGTACCGTAATATTGATAAATAAGAAACCAAAAAAATCAATAATAACCAGAATATTTAACCATGATGGATACATGGATAAATTAATTAAAGTCCTAGCTAGTCTTGCGGCATAGCTTTACCATGAAATAGATATTGCACATCATGTACAATACACGAAATTATAAAATGAATAAGATAAGACACATCACGGAACTTCACACAGATTACACCACGACAACCACTTTCACTGCCTCAAACTACTTCAAATTCTAACGCATCCGAAACAGAATTCTTATAAGAAATGCACTAATAAAATGCTCCTATAATATTACAATCTAAATAGGATTAACAAATAAAAAAGATTAACATTACCTTGGAAATTAAATTTTTACATAAGCCATCAATCAAGTGTTATAACTATTTGTGAAATTGCAATTCATGTACTTGATTGAAACGATAATCTACTGTGGATAATTAATATATGTATGTAAAACTGCATATTTCAGGTAAATGTAAATGGACTTAACTTATTGTTTGAAAATCCCATATTTTACAGTATAGTGCCAAATGGAATAATTATGAAATAAATATGCTTATCAAAAAATGTTGATATCTAATCAAAATTGATTTATTAAGTGCTATAAAAATACATTACTAAAATAATTTGTTACTAATTTTTCTATCTATTAAATTATATATATTTCTAACTTAACATATTTATTAATGTTTAATAACAAATATTAGTTCCAAATAAAAATTATTTCCTTTAAAATTAAATAAATATTTTATAATACTCATCATTCTAAAGCAGTAGACTATGACCTAAAATGTCTACATTAACCAATATAAATGCATAAACATCCATTGCAAAATGTGTGAATGTATGAACGATTTAGCTGTCAAAATTTGTCATATAGGTTTCCTGAAAGCTCCATAATATTTGAATACTATAAATGTATTGAGCAATTACTCCACATGTATTGAGCACTTACTCCACATGTATTGAGCACTTACTCCACATGTATTGAGCACTTACTCCACACGTATTGAGCAATTACTCCACATGTATTGAGCAATTACTCCACATGTATTGAGCACTTACTCCATATGTATTGAGCACTTACTCCACATGTATTGAGCACTTACTCCACATGTATTGAGCACTTACTCCACATGTATTGAGCACTTACTCTACATGTATTGTTCTATGGCTGTTCAGCCTATTATTATTTTAGTAGAAAAAAAGTCGATGACCAATCTCACAAACTCTATCATTTTTATTATATAAAATAAACAAAAATTATGAACATTTGACACCAATTGGTGAACTCATTTGGTTTAATTATTATTCAAACTATGTGCTAAAGTAAAACAGAGTAAACATCAAAACAGAGTCATGAGGTACAACGTCAGTATATGGGACAAGTAATTGAACATATTGTCAAAATATAACTCGTTTAATATTGGCGTTTTCCATTAAGGGAATAAGGCAGCTCACACAGAGTGTGTTGACAAGGATTGCTGAAATATATAGTACGAAGGAAATTACTCGTGTTTTGATTAGTCTATATGGTAAATATTTTAATATATATATATATACTTATTAAGAACGAACTTGAGTTTGTTTTTACCTTGGAATAGATACCCAAAACCATGTTATGTGTAACAGAAAGTAACGAGACACTTGTATATGTTACGTAATTGAATGAAAAGCCTATATATGTAGGAGATGACCAATCTAGAGTGTATATATATGCATGACGAGGTGTGAACTCTGCCAACTAACAGTCTAATTGCAATAATAATTGTACAGTTTGAAATCTTCCTTTGAAAATATAGAAAAAATGGTATCTTACGTTACGATCAAGTAACAAAATTATAAAAACAATACAGTAAACGCAATGATTCTACATCTTTCGTCTAGGTTTAAAAATCCGTGTCATTTTATTGATTAATTTTATTAAATCATTTTGTAATCATTTCATTTTATGATTGCAACATGATAGCACGTCGGTTAACTACGTAAGAGCGAATAAAGACTGTTGAATATTATTATAAGATGGATCATGCTTCTGAGACTGCCCGTTTAATTGCGAATGATTAAGAATACAAAGCATAGCGGAATTAATTCACAAGTTTGAGGACACAGGCTCCATCACTGATCAACGACGAGCTGGTCGACTTTTGAAAGTCAAATCGCTAGAATTGCAAAGTAGACGTTTTCGCTGTGCTGTGGTTCCTGATGGAGAAACGACTTCAACACGTAGACTTGCCCCATCAGCTTTCTGCTGATTTAGATGGTGCAGTTAGACCACATATGACAGTCCAACGAGCTTTGAAAAACATGGGTTTCACATGTCTACCGTCCAGTACTTCTTCGTGCACTTCATGAAGATGAGCACGATAGAAGGCTAGAGCGCTGCCAACTGATCAAGAGAATGCTTACCGATGACCTAAATTTTATCAACATAAATCTCTGTACAGATGAAGCAGTGTTCAAGTTAAATGGACACATAATCAAACACAACGCTATATTTTACGATGTTTCAAACCCACAAATTGTTCTCGAACAAGAGGTTAACATCCCAGGAGTCTGTGTTTGGGCAGGTGTATGGTCAGTAACTAGGCCAAAGTTACCTTGAAATGATGACCGATTTTCTATGGCCTGCTGTGCAAAACTTGACTGAAGAAGACGCTGGTGTCTACTACTTCCAACAAGGCAGAGTTCAGCCCCATTACTCCCTTAATGTCCCTCGACAAATGGACTGGCCGCAGAGGTTCCATCGACTGGCCTTCCCGCTTTCTGAACCGGACAGTATCGGATTGCTTTCTTTGGGGACTACTAAAGAGTAAGGTCTATGGAAAAAATTTGCGCAATATTGACGTTCTAAATATCGCAATAACTGAA
Source organism: Coelogynopora nodosa (assembly GCA_034780555.1). Classification (NCBI taxonomy): domain Eukaryota; kingdom Metazoa; phylum Platyhelminthes; order Proseriata; family Coelogynoporidae; genus Coelogynopora; species Coelogynopora nodosa. Next base: position 5,373 of record JAUZND010006321.1, on the reverse strand, counting down.
GAAATTCAAGCAATTCCCAAGATTTAGTACAAAAAGTTTTTCGGTATACCTGACCGGTATCAGAAAAGGATTGGCAATAATAGTCATCATTTTGAACATTTCTAATGGCTACAATTTTGATCATTTGTTAAATACAATTTTATTCATACTGTATACAAGTGTCTGCTTGCTTCTGTTAAAGAAAATCTGATACTGGTCAGACTTATTAAAATTAATAATCAATTTTTATACATATATATTATTTATATAAAAGTAGTTACTTCTGTTACATCCTGTATTTCACTTTTAGTTTCAAATGTTAAGTAAGTATAATTAGTAAGTTTGAGGTTAAGATATCGAACGGTAAATGTAAGTAATTATAATTTTCAAACTCTAGGCAGAGATTAACTACATAGAATGTTCTAATTTTTAATAGAGTGTATTTTAATAGAACCCCCATCCTCTGTACCCCTTCACCTCACTTCAGAACCCCCTTCCTCTGTACCCCTTCGCCTTACTCTAACTTCATAACCCCCTTCCTCTGTCCCCCACTTCACCTCACTCTCACTTCATAACCATCTTCCTCTGTATACCCCTTCACCTCATAGGCCTATAATATTTTTCAATGGGAATCCTATGGCCCCGTACAGCACTTTGTGGGTTAACTAAAAGTAAATATTGAATATTAAAAATCGTATTCTTTCATACATGAATCCCGCACACAACTATTTTCCCTCCCATATCGCGAAACATTATCCCTCACCTATAAAGAGCGATATGGGCAAAGCGGGCAGAGCATGTCCGGCCAGTATGAGCAACACAATAGTCATGATGAGGCCAAAGATGATCGCCATTGCGCAGGCGATGGCCGTCATTACCCCCGAGTCCATGGTGACCCGTGCGATCAGGAGGCTGTAAAAGACGAAGTCCCCCATGCCCAGGTGCATGCCCGACTCCTGTCGCTCTAGTAGCATGTCCTGCACAAGGTCGAGTGGAAAAGTGCAGGCGTAGAAATTGACATAGGGTGAGATTGGAGTGAGATAGCCCAGTCGGTTAAGGCGCTGGTGATTAAGTGTGAAGGTAGCGGGTTCGAATCCCAGCAGTGTACTTACCTTATCTCTCCCTGGCAGACAGCTGTGTCTGTCGAGTGTATAGCAACTCTTCTGAGTTTGTTCAGAATGCCATACGATATATTATATGTAATGCTCTTTGCGCCTGACAAATTGCAAATAAAGTTTATTAAAAAAAACATCTGTATTTATCAAGTGCACAAGTGCTGCATATTATATATTTCGTGAAATATTATTGCTTTTTAATTTTTGATACTTATTACTAACACTCTATTTATAATTAATTAGGTATGCATTTTGCACAAAATATATATTATAATCATTTTAACTGGAACAGGATTTTTTCCCATATTTTCGTACTTTTAATATGCTGCACTTTTAGCTAGTATTATTTGTATGCGTATTTCCCTAGCCTACTTATTACAATAAAAAGCATTACAAATATAACGTCAAGTTAGTATATGTATTCCTTCATTAGATATTTTTTTATAATATACCATATTCAAATATCTTAATATATACAAATGTCATGTGTGTGTATTATGGAACATATTATGCATTAAATAATATGTTTTGTATGACATTTACATATTTAAGGCGGATTATCTGTTTGTATTATCTTTTATGGTGGAAGTCTAATTGTATCCATGGAAACACAGCTGACCTATTCATCTAAACTGTAATTGTCCGATATCTATGATTATTTGTCGCTGATTTATGTTTTAAACTATGTTTTCCTTGATGTCTAGAAAAAGTATGTATTAATGTCTATGATTATATGTATTAATATTATACACAATTATGCTTTACACGGGCGTGTTCCGCAGATAACACTATTATAATTGGCATTTATTTGATTCTTTAACTTCAAGACCACTATCACGACGGGATGTTCAGATTTACGATTGCTAACTCGTAAAACATTAAAATACGTCTGACAGACATTTGTCGTTCTGAAAACCGACGACATGATATCTCAGAATACCTGTTGGCCCGTGTAACAGAATTATGTAGACATTAGTGACTAGATATTAAATTATCAGTGACAAATAAGATTATGCCGCCGGGTGGAAGGTGTGTATACCCTGTCTAAAATCTGGCCTTTATATCAGATGGTTCTAAAACCTAATTAGATGCACTATTGAAAACGTGAACCTTCATTCAAATTCACAACTACACATCGGTAGTAAAGAACGAGAAAGATTCCTCAAACTTTAGAACCACACGACTGTTAATAAGTCATCTTAAAATATACATCTTCTTTCTCCTTTAAAACAGTTCTGGACGGTATTTTTGTACATTTTATTGTCTGTCATTTATTTCAGCATTCAACCCATTTTCAAATGTTATATAAATGTTACTGAAATTCATTGTATATAACACTTTTTACTTTGAATTATATTGAATATTTAAAAAAATATTGTTTGTAAATATATCATGACATGTTGCTATAATTTTATAAAACATAGTCTAAATATTACCTTCATTTGATCAAACCGAGATTTCCGCTGATCCTGTCTTTTCTTTGAATTGGGCTTCTGCAATTGAATCCAAATATAGGTATATATATCATTTACTTAAAATATTGTTGTATTTGTTAAACTACATTTATCTTTACTTATCAAGTGAAATTGTTAACATGTGTTGTTAAACTGTAATTGTCACAAAAAAGTTTATAATAAAATTTTAAAAAAAGGATCGAAAGAGTTTAACAAAAATATAAATGTGTTGAGATTATATAAAATAAAACGTTCGGTATAATAGTCAATTTACCAATGAACACATACATGTAATAACTTATTTAATTTTAGCGATATGGTGTAAAGTAAATATTAAATCGTTTTATTTTAAAATATTTATGAAATCGTTGTAGCTCTCATAAGTGCTGTCAAAAGGAGCTAGTATCCAATCATAACATGTTTTATCACTATTTAGAAATGTTTTAAAGAGAAAAGGTACGTGTTTCGGAAAAGTAAGGACACTAGTAGTAAGAATTCATATATAACTATGGAACGATAATGCTTGGCATGATATGTATGTTCCTAAGTTATTAATATACTAGGTGAGATGTTTGTGAGAATTTAAAACACAAAAATAACCGCCACCCCCTTCCCCAAAAAATAATTTTTTAACGATTTGGGATCATTATGGATCATAAGTGCCCCAAATTTTTGATTTGGGTATATCTTTTTAGGGTTGTAACCATGGTTGGTATGATGACTCACAAATGTAGTATACATATTTTTATACTATTTACAAATATTTGTAAGTAGTATATTACCCTTAGCATTTTAATTAGGGTCTAATTACATTATAATTCTATTATTTAATTAAATATATTGTATTTAGATCATTTTTATTTTTTTGGTTTTTAGCCTATAACTTTTGCTGTTTTACAACTTATGACAATCAAACTTGGTATGATGACTCACCAATATAAGTCAAATCTTTTACACCACTTAAATATTTTCTGTAAGTAATATAAATGATTATTATTTTTTTGATAATTATTTTGTTATATATTAAAGTGAAATTAAATAGATAGACTCGTATAAACGAGTTGGCATATGTTAGTGAGTCATCATACCAAGTTTGGTTATCATAAGTTGTAAACATCAAAAGTTATAGGCTGAAAACAAAAATGACGTCACGAATGACGTTATTTTTCGTCCAAAATTTAAAAATGGTCTAAAAACAACAATAGTTAAATAATATGATTATAGTGTAATTAGACAAAAAATAATTTTTTACAAATATGTATCTTATATTTGTGAGTCATAATACCAACTTTGGTTGCCATAGGTTACTACCCTAAAAATATATACCTAATGATATATATTGGGGCACTTAAGATCCATAATGATCCCAATCGTACATGGAAGTGGGGTATGGTTAAAGGTCAAGTATCATGGTCAAAGGTCAAGATAGGGGGCCGAATCGACCCTTCCTATACTGCTAAAAAGGAAAATATAAATTAAACTATGTAGTATAGAGGAAATATATAAATTGAGACAAAACAAAAATTAATGTTTTATAAATAGTTGCGTGGGTCTCTATCTATTTCACTTGACGATTTCAAATAAGTTTCACACGCGATAAAAATGTTAGAAAAATAAAAGTATAAATATAAATAAACCTATTCTATGGTCTCCATTAGCGGCTACATATAACATACCTTACGAGACTCAACTAAATTTATTCCAATAACAAAAAGGCTAACAAAAAATTATACTCACTTGTTTGCCTGTATTCTCTCCACTACCTTTATTAATTCCAATTACTTTAGTCTTGTTCTTTTTGCCAATCAATTGGGGCTGCACTATGGTGGCGGCATCCGACGGTACAATTGCTTCTTCTTCCACTGCCAGTGACGGTGGTTGATGACTGGCCTCCAATTGTTCACCTCCACCAGCACCTCCAGCACCACCAGTTCCACTACCACCAGCTGCCCCACTCTCCCCCATTGTGCCCTCAACTAGCGGCGTGGGTGACTGCTGCTGCTGCAGTTGATCAGGGCCGCCGTCAATGGGGATGTCGTCATCATTCGTGCTGCCCGTCCCCACCGTCCCCAATAGGAGGATCAGTTTGGCCGTGGTGGAGTACATCAGAGGGGTCATCAGATCCATTTGGTCTCGCTCGGTGACGGTGTTGATCAGCAGTCGGAGCGGCCCCCGCGGGCAGAGAACCGCTACCAGATCTGGGGCGTCCATTTGAAAGTGGAGGAAAGATGTATCATTATTTTTCTTCTTCAATGGCTTTATAATTCTCACAAACATTTCGGTGACCCTTTACAATTTTTGGTATTCTGAACAAACTCAGAAGAGTTGCTAAACACTCGACAGACACAGCTGCCTGTTAGGGAGAGATAAGGTACACTGCTGAGATTCGAACCCGCTACCTTAACACTTAGTCACCAGCGCCTTGACCGACTGGGCTATCTCACCCCAATTATATTATTTAGGTGAGGAGGTACTCTTGAAAAAGAAGCGGATGCTATCAGTAACATTGCCCTTCATTTAAGCTCGGGACTAGCCCTTTACTCTAGCAAATATTAGCTATCCTTGTTGGCATTTAACGAATCAGACCGAAAGTAGTAGGGAAGGAGCTCCTCTACGCCACCCCCCCTCCACCGGAGCAAAATGTTTTACTTATAGTATACTTATAGTATACTTATAGTATACTTATAGTATACTTATGGTATACTAATAGTATCTACGTATAGCGCTTTTATAGTATACTTACAGTAATATCAAATTAAAATATATGTTCATATTTCTTCACATTCTTTCGTGATCCTTCATATTTCTTCACATTCTTTCGTGAT
>JAUZND010006320.1:0-31270 GCA_034780555.1 Coelogynopora nodosa | reverse complement strand
TATCTTCCCTCACTCCTCCGTGTCCGTAGGTTCTCGCGCTGCGTTCATGCGTTATCTCCCTCTTCTTCTCTTGGTTCCTTATTCTCGCCTTCGCGACGTCGAAGAGCCACCCTACACTCTTTTGCTCCTCCTGCGCTGCTGTTCCTGCTTCCTTATCTGCCCACTCGTTCCCTTCAATATCGCAGTGACTGGGGACCCACGTCCAAACAACCTTCCTTCCGTCTCCCTCCATTCTGCTCAACTTCACGTTTATCTCCCTTAAGATGTTGTTCTTCGAGTGGTATTCAAATCTTAGGAGGCTCTGTAGACTTGATTTGCTATCCGTTACAATCCTGACCTGTCTCCACTCTCTTATTCCCTTTAACAACCAGTCTAGTGCTGCGTCGATGGCTACCAGCTCGGCCTGGTATGATGAGCACCATTTCCCTGCCGGTCTTTTTATGGCTTCGACTCTATCCTGTCTTCCTTCTATCGTCCTCGTCACTGCAGCCGCTGCGCCTCCCCTCATCCTTCCCTCGTTTGCAGATCCGTCTGTGTACACTACCCATGTGTATTCACTGTTGTTCTCCAGTTTTGCCTCGGCTTCTTGTTTATTCCGTTTCGTGTCCTTTGACTTACTCCCTTCAAGCTCGAATTTCATCTCCACTCTTTCTAGCCACGGTTTTATAGGCCCAGGGAATATCCACTCGTTCTTCTCAGTTCCCATCATTCTTTTCCATTCTTCTTTTGCCTCTTTCCTCCATTCATTCTTTTTGAGTCGTAGCTTCACTTCTTTCTCCGCCGTTGCCCTGCGCGGGTTCTCTTCAGGCACCATCATACTTCTTTCCATCACTATGATGGCCAGGGTTTTTCCTCTTTCTCTGATTCCTGTTAACCCTGCTTCCTCCATTACTGCGTCCATTGGGGAGCTAGCCACTGCCCCTACTATTGTTCTCGCTGCTTCATTCTGAACTTTCATCAGTCTCTCTTCCTCGGTCTTTCCTATCCACGGCATCCAGGCAGGCGCTCCGTACTCTATCACTGAACTTCCCAGTGCCACGTACGTACACCTTAGAAACTCTCTGTCGAAGCCCTAATTTGTCCCGGCTACAGCCCTGAGGATTTTGTTCCTCGTCCTCACCTTCTCTACCACCCTCCTGACGTGCTCCCCAAAACTTAGCCTTCGATCATATGTCACCCCCAAGAAGGTGGGGTTTTCAGTCTGCTTCAGATTTGTTCCTTTTATCTTGACCTCTGGCTTATGTCCTTTATCTTTCGCATCCATCGAAAACATAGCCACCTCGCATTTTCCTATACTGAGGCTCATCATCCACTTCTCGCTCCATTCGGCTACTTTCTCCACCGCTTTCTGGAGTTTTCAATGATGTTGTTCATCACATCTTGAGGAATGTCATCCCATACTCGCTGAGTGGCAGCCCAAAGACCATGAAGACCTTCAACAATCATGCCATCAATTTCCCGTTGGATGTGAGACCACAGATTCTCAATTGAATTGAGGTCAGGAGATTGTGGGGACCAAGGAATGGCATTGATATTGTTCGTTTGCAGAAATTTGGTTGTTAGTCTTGCAGAGTGACAAGTCGCATTGTCTTGTTGGAAAATAAGATCATTGCCAGGTAAGTCTAGAGGGATAAGATACTGTTGTAGTATATCAACATAAGCTTGGGCGTTGAGCCTTCCAAGAATCTGGGTCAGTGGGCGTGGACCATTAGACGAAAAGGCCCCCATATCATGATTCCACCGCTGGACCTATTCACCCCTATCAGCTAACCAATAAAATTCACCCCTGTCAGCTAACCAATAAAATTCAATCAATTGCATACAATGGTGATGAAAGGGAAAGTGTTTGAGATTTAATTAATCCGATTTACGTGACTGTGCACACATGGCCTGCTATGAGCAGCATACAGAAGGCCTTATTGTGATATCAGCAGATGTCTTATTTGCTAAGCAAAGTCATTTAGGGGTATGTAAATATTGTCATGATACAGTTATTGCGTTTCTCAGTTAAAAAGGTGCATCACCAAAGTTGAGAAGTCCAAACAATTGCATAATATCGTTCACTATGTGACTAAAATTGATTAATTACATAGATGAGTACAAGCATATATGGTCGAAGTTAAAAATATTTAAAATATAATGAACAAAACATATTTTAACAACATAGTTTGATTAATACAAAATAGTATATGTAATATTTAAATTAAGTTCACAAATTATACATATTATGACAACAAAAATAAAAAAAAGTTGGAAAAAATATTTAAAAAACTATTAAAAAAATAGGTGGCGACGTTATTAATGACTGGGGGTGTATGTGATAAATATCCGGAAATATACATACTACATGTTTCTTTTTTAGAGTACCAATATAATAAATGTCATGTGTCTTATAATTAATTGTATCAATGTTTAACTATATCCGCAAACATGTACGTAGATAGTGAAATTGAAAAATAAACACAGACATATCATGAAATTGCAGCAGAGACTGCAGTAGTCAAATGAGCAATGCAAACATCCTAATATCGAATGTGCTGGAAGTTGTATGTAAAAATAACAATTCATCTATTCTGCCGGCTATTAAACTCGGGAGAACAATCCTTGTGTGTACGAGTTTGTATAGATTGGCAGTGTTGACTTGACCATGGAATACATAGAAACTCTCTGTACCCGATCATTTTGACCAATTTTCAGAAATTTGGCTGGCCTTCTCACGTCAACCCAAGGTAATTAGATTTTTCCAGTTATTTCCATCATCCTCCAGAGAATATTATTATTATATAGTGAGTCAGGACCTACTGTCTTCTTTGGCACTGCTACGCAAGGGCGTAATAGCCAGGGGGGGTTCGGTAGATTCTGACGAACCCCCTAGGTAAATAACAAAATATCCGCTTATTTATAAGATTCCTTATTTGAGGCTTCATTTTAAAATATTTGCATATATTTTAATATTGCTTTGCCCCGATTACCAAATTCCGAACCCCCATGAAAATTTCTATGCGACTATAAAGACGTGGTGAACATATACATGTATTTACTCTTCTTCATTCACGATAACTGGAATTGGAATGCTTTTTAAAGTGAAAAATAGTGCATATATATTCTTCAGGCTTTTAATATCATTCACTCTGAGTTTATATTTTATAAAAGTACTTTTTTCGCGCTATATGAAATCTTTATATGTTTTTATAAACGCACTTTCCATCCTTTAATTAATTACATTTCAATAAAGTCTTAAAAACTACATAATCTATAAACGCAGTAGCAAAATTGAAGGATAATATATAATTATAGGTAGCAAATCTATAATATTGTCAAATATGAAGAAAAAAAAATTAAATATATATTTATTAATCATATAAATAATTAATAATTCTCTTACATTACATTAAACGAAAACTGAATATTGTTTAATGATTATTGTGATCAGGTCTGTGCAGTTAGTGCGCGGGTTGGTGGGGAGTTCTTGTTATAAATGTTTATCTCTTCTATTTATCCTGGCCTAGTCTACGAGTTTATAGATATCATTATTATTCTGAATTATTTATAATTATAAATATAAATACTATATTAATAATCACAATTTTTCAATTTTTTTTTTAATATGTAATGAGAGTATGAGACACGTTAGGCTGACTGTGTATTTTAATTATAACCTACAAAATATTATAATTATTTTAATCGTCTACCAAATCGATAGAATATATTTATATTTGCAACCTAAAAGTACAGATCATTCGAAACAGAATCTATCGCATTTCGTTCTTTCAATTAAACAAGGATGACCTATTATACTAATGGGGTTATCTCCAAATAGTTTTTTATATGAATATGGCAAACAGAAAGAGCCCGGACTAGCGGGTGAGTACGTATTACTTGCTAAATCGAATCGTGCCACTTTTTAAATAAATAACGCAAAGTAAACAAAGGTGAAATATTGTCCAAACATTTATGGCGGTATCGCTGGAGTAGTAGCATAAATAGGATTTTAGAAATAGACATGATAGAATGATATCTGAGAATAATCTGTACATCGCATCGTATAACTGTTTCAGACTCCCTAAGTTATTTTATTTTTATTGTAAGACTATTATTCACTTTCTCAACTTGTAAAAAAGATTAAATTAAATATATATTTTTTGTAATATATGTATTGATTTCCAATATAGTTATTTCTAAATAAATTATGGATATTGATCATTATTCAAGTGACTATGAATAAGGCATCCAAGCGATTAGAATAATATTGGAAGGGAACTTTTCAACAGCCCATGTATAAATGCTATAATTTAATGTATATATAAATGTATAAATGTATAAATGTATAATTGTATAAATGTAAATATATAAATGTATTATAAATGTATAAATTATAGTGGTTGTAAAACAAATTCAAACAACAATTTTATTCAAAATCATAATCAAGTAAAGTTTAAAATATAAATAAATGTACTCCAATTGTTTCTCCTTCCTCACGGTGCGCAAAAAGCAGCACAACACTTTTATTCATTTTTAAAAAAATATTAAAAAGTAAGTTTAGTACTTTGGAATTCTAAATCTAAGTTTAATGATTTGAAATCTCTTTTTTTAAATTTTAATAAAAAGTGCTATGTGTGGATTTCATTAGTCTGTAAGCTACATCATGAATTTCGGAAGTATAAATACAGAAAGTTGCTAAAGTTAATAATACTATGTTTCCCCTACATAACGTAAAAACAAGGTTCATTTAAGAGGGGTTCATATCGTTTTCTTAATAGACAAATTATAGTTATCGTTAGTGAAGTTATAACGCTATCATAAAAATCTATATAACTATAATTACACATACAAATATCCGAGACTTGTCAAATATAAAGTGTGTTAAAAAATATAATAACATTATGGTAGCATAATTTTTAATCAGTGAAGATTTTTCAAATTGAAGCCTTTTATATTACCTCCCCCCCCTCTAGATTTGATGCTGTAAAACTTGGTTCCTGTTTACTATATAAAACTTTTTAGTAAAAAGTCATATATCACCAGATATTCGAATGAAGTAAAAACAAATAGTGTCGTCAAATCACATATTCATTTATATTGTATAGGAGTTTTGTGTTGAGAATTAAAACCAGTAAATGTCTACATAGCTTCAATTTTTTTCGTAATCAAAGTATGCACTGATTAAAATCCAAATGAAGGGACAGCTGAAGATTATTCGTCCTATCAGATCTGGTACTCGATGTCATATTTTGCATTTGTTTTTTTAATTTACACTGTGAATAAAGACAAATATATCCTAAAACAAGTTTCCTTATTGATTTATGTACTATCTTTAATATATTTATAATTGTTTGATTTCAAGTTTCGTGTTCTAAAAGTATACTATCAATAAAGCGTGTTTTAAGTGTCTATTAAAACATACATTTCAATATAATCGATACATTACTATTATTTAAAACGTTTAAAGTGACGCATTACATATATTTATTTGTATTTTTATCATACTTATTATATCGTAACTGAATCTCGAAACGTCTGACTGGATTATCGTCTACAATATATAGCCAGTTGTTTTCGAATGTATCAAATAAGTCCAAAATCCAAATGTCACGTTTTTGTGTTTTTATAGGTTATTTGCTTAATTTTTCCCCACAAAATTAAGATTTCATTCAAGAATATTTTTATTCTGAAGCGTGTGTTAAGATCAATCCTTTTCAAAAATAGAATCCCTAGTATTAAATAAATGTCCAAAAACAAAAGCAAATGTTTACTTGTAATTGATTCACAACATGTTTTTTAACATGAAAGTACATAAAAATTGATTTTTAATAAAGTGATTAATTAACACAGTGTTCCAAACTTATTTTGTTGACATTATTGTATTAATTAATTAATTAATTAATTAATCAATAATTTATATATTTTGTTTTTATTAATTCACATTTGTTATATTAATTAAATTGTTTTATAATTTAAATGTTAGTCATTATTTATTATGCGAACCTTTTGGTAGTTGTTTACCTCCTTTAATACGATATTCTTCATATATAACTTATATGTCGATTAAATATGTTTTCCAGTTTCAATTTATAAATAACGCAAACTACACAGATTACACATTACATTTTTTAAATTACATTGAGAAAAAATCCCCAAAATATAACTTATAAATTATGGCTTCTAGATTTATCATTTAATAAATTTTAACAGCTTTCATAATTTACACAAAATTATAAACTTCGGGTAATACATACATTTATATTTTATTATAGTGTGTAACAAGTAATTTTTCAAATTGCAATTTTTGCTTTGCTTAAGCTATAATACACCGTAGTGGTATTTAATTATCTTTCAATTGTAAGTTGTGTAGTCACTGAACTCCGTTAAATAGGGCAACAAATTGTGTAACTTCCTAACATATTCATTATAGTAATGATGTATGGGCAGTTATCGGTACATATCAGCCATTTTCGATGAGTAAAGAATATATTTTGTAAGGGAAATTGAAGAACAGTATCATCGACAGACGAGAAAGTACAGACAATTAGTTTTTAAAACTTTTTAAATATGTATCATATGAGTACAGATATCGATTACATCGATATCGGTTGCATATCCAAATACAATTATGATTGATTCAAAAAGTGAACAAATAAAAGTTTGATAATGCAATAAAATAGTTTTTTTTTTTAAATTTGGTGCTATGTTGAATAATATGTTGCATATTTAATTTTTGTTGCACATTTAATTGTAAATTCCACAATGACATTGCATAATTATAGTTAATATGAGTTCTTAAAAAATTATCGGTTATCTGAAAAATTGTATCATTCTTTAATTAAGTATTTTGGATTAAAATATTCTATTTATATAAATATATTTTTGATAATTTTTGGATAAAATAATGTTAGGAATCACATAGTTTTATTACGTGGATAAAATTGTTATCAGAATTTCACTTCCATAAATTCCAATTGAGGATGTTTTACTTATTTTCTACATGATGTACAACCTCATTCTACATTCGTTTCGATGACAAATAATCAATATTAAGAAATTAATTTAAACCAATGACACTGTTCATACATTTATTTATCATATTTTCTCAAAAATTACCTTTAATGACGTTATCAACAAAAAAATCGGTAATGGAAAAGAAAATTTTCAAAAAAATTTCACAATATTTTTTGCAGATCAGATAAACGTGTATAAAACTTAATCAATCAATGGAATGGATTATTTTTAGATGTGTGATTTTAAATTAAACAAAGATTTACACTGCTTTATATTTCATGAATACAAATTGCTTTAAAAAGATTATTATTTGCAATTTTAACTTTTAGCTTACTTAAAACAAAAAACAAGCTTTTTTGTTCACTCTAAATAGGGCAACAAAATTCACATAATGAATTTTCGTTTTTCTTGTATATTATGCATTCCATTATTGATAATTCAATTGTATTATTGTAAAACAACTGGCATACTTTAAATCGCATGTAAGTTGCTGTATGGACAATAGCTTAATTCATTGATTGACAACATTTCTAATAAACATATATATATATATACTAAGATTTCGAAGTTAGACCTGTATAGACTGGTATAAATAAATACAAACAATTACTTTATATTTGACAAGTTTATTTGATTTTACCTTCCAAAATAAAATTTCTACCTCGAAATAGATTGATAAAACTAAATAAATAAGCTGATGCTAATATAATGTATGTAAATAATGACAATTTCGATATCGGAAAATTGCATGTTCTTTATATATTAAATTATTAGTTTAAACATTGTTTATGTTGTTCTTTTAGATTAAATGTTATTAATTGCAATTTAACAGACATCATAACCAGTTTTAGTTTAATATGAATATTATATACAATTTAATTACAGTAAAATGCTATTTTGTTCAATCGCTCAATTTTGATTGCTTGAGTTCTCGTGCAATTATCCCTTATAGGTATATATTAAATAATATTTTCTTTTTTTTTTCAGAGTGATTTTATTAGCCAATAAAAACTAGCAAATCATTTTAGTAACTACTATCTATATATACATATATACATATAAATTATAATACAAATCGTAGAACTAGACAAACAGTTTAGTTAAATTAAAACTACTTTGTTCACCACAATGACTAATATCACAGTAAACGGTTCCAGTATTCATCTTGAATTATCCCAAGTTCTCCTATGGTCTGTATTAAACATTATAATGGCATTAATAGGAACATTAGGAAACTTGCTCACAATTCTAGCAGTGTTACGTTTCAAATCTCTGCAATCAAGTCATATGCGCTGGGTATTTCTCCTGGCAATAACCGATGGCGTATTCTGCATCTATGGTCCTCCACTAGAGGTCTTCATGGTACTCTCGTATCAGTATGGTTCGCCTCAAATACCCAGTAACTTCTGTCAATATGAGAACTTTTTGCACACCACATTGGCTTTTGGTTCGCCATTTATGCAGATGGTCATTGCCATAGTTCGTTGGTGCGGTGTCTACACACCCCAATTCTACGTCATGAATCTGCGTAGGTCGTGGGTTATTGTTGGTCTGTGGCTCTTGTGCGGCTGCTTTATCCCGATGGTATTCGCGTTCACAGCCATGCTCAATGTCTGGGGCAGTTACATCGTTCTGGAGGCTTACGGGATGTGCGCTTGGGACATTACTAAGATCACTTGGAAACGGACGAATGAAGTCCTCTTCACCTACCTCTCAGCAATAGTGAATGTTTCCTGCTACATAGCCATTTATTTGCGGCTAGTGGTCACCCGTGACTCAGAGAAACGCTCAGAGCTGATACATCGTGCTAAAGGTGTGCTCATGATGTTCTGTTGTTCTGTGATCTACATTGCCATGACGACGCCGGCGATTATTGTCGAAACACTCAACTACTCATTGTATGCTATAGAACCACATAGTCTTCTTTGGTTTTTTACAATATACTGGCTTACTATGGCTATAAATCCGGTAAGTATAAACACGGATGATGGGAATTTGTTGCGTTATTGCGAATATTACCTAAATCAATTATATTTTAATATTATGTATTGGACCACCATGTATTTGAACCACCATTTATTAACATGTATTTCGATGACTTTTCCTAGAATTTGTTTAATAAATTGTACTATTCATTCATTAAAAAGTTTTTTTGTGAATCTTATAAGAATTTACTATTAGTTTTGTGTATTGAAGTGTTTCCCATTTCAATATCTTATTTCCAAACTTTGATTTTTGAAATACTTCATTTGGTATTTTAATGTTTTATACAACATTTTAAATTTAGCTTGATTACATATAGTTTCTACGATATCTTTATGATTGTTGTATGATTGTTGTATGATTGTCAAATATCAAACAATTAAAACTCTTATAGACTTCTTCCTTTTAAAAATAATTACTTTCCTAACTTTATATTAATTTATTGATCTATGTATCTACATACCATAATAATTTACTAATCAAATATTGTGTGAAAAAATGCATGTGATATGTACCTATTAAAGTCAAATAATTATCCACTCTAATATACAAGTTGCAGGGCCTATCCAGAAATCTGTGAAAAGGGGAGCTCAGGGGATTCTCTTCAAAATTTTAAATAAAGAGTCAATAAAAGTGTAATTGTTATGTAATATGTATGTAGATAATTAATATATAATATGTAGAAATGACAGTTCTTGAATGAAAGTGTGAAAGGCTTAACAATTCACCGATCTGAAAACGATCGAAATGAGCATGCGCTCTGTGCGCTCTATGCGCTCTATGCGCTCTGTGCGCTCTGTGCGCCCCTGAGTAGAGAAATGTAATTTTAATCTATTTTTAAACGTTTTAATATTTTTTTAATTATTAAGAATATTTTTTATTTTAAACTCAAAACGCAGGATTATCAGGTACTACATTTTTATACTGTACATATATACTAATTGCATAGTTATATGTGATATATATATATATATATATATCAATATCAATATCCATTTATCTCTCCAGATTGTTTACTTTGCGACAAATAAGGAACTCCGCAGAGGCTACATTGATATTATATTGTGCAGAAACAACACGATCAGTCCAAGCATTGCCGATTCCTCTCATGTCTTTCGACAGCACCAAAATGAGAGAACTGGATAATTATTACGTGTGATTATTATAACAATAATGGATTCATCGTACTGTTGAAAATTATTTTCAGCAACCCAGTTTCAAAACTAAGCTCATTAAAAGGTGGAAAAATACCTTATCCATATTTGATTTTTTTATTTTACTTGAACAAGTCAATTTAAAGTAATTCTTTATGTTAAATTGTGTTTTTAAAAATACTACTATTATAATTTTTCAAAAGTGTAAAAAAAAAAGCTTTACAAACTACTATTATAATTTTTCAATTGATTGCCAAATGAATAAAATTAAATGGATGTTTGTTTAGAACTGAAAGTTAGTTTAATTTATAAACTTTGAAACATGTGATTACTTATTTCGTTTACTGTGAACCTTTTATCCTAATGGACAAAAAATAAAGATGTCAAAATGGAAATTAAAAATATCATTACATTTAAAGAAAATGTGTTTATCTAACAAATAATTACAATAATATGATGTCCATTTTTATCAAACATATTTTATAAAACACTAAATAATGCTTCAGACTTTTTTGCAATGCTTGTAAATTGTAGTGTAATGTATAATATGTCATACAAATAAATTCATAAATAAAGATATTTTGTAGTAGATTATTATGTAAATAAAAGTAATATTACTTATATAATTTTGTGCGACATCAACTGTAAATCAACTGTTAATTACTGTGGCCACCCAAATTATATAATTATTATCGTACGATAATATATTATAGTACGATAATTTAAATAAATATTCCCATATAAGATTTGTTAATGTACAATTGCAATTTTATTGACTTATATTTATTGTTTTAATTTATATATAATTTAATTGTTTTATATTTTAATATTTACTATTAATAAGTATAGTCTTATTCATTAAATAATTATATATAGCCTACATAAATAAATATTATAAATAATTAAAATAGTTACTTAAATAATTATATTAATGTATGTAAATGTAATCATTTATTATATGTATTATTATTATTGATCAATTATGAAATATATTATCTGAAAGGTACTGGTTAATATTTTAATGAGTTTTTATAAATATACAACCTGAATAATAATATAATTGAAGTTCTCGAAAACTTACAGTATGCTAGTTCCTGAATTCAAAGTGTGGGAGAAATTAAATAATTGAATGGGATCTGTCAGACCACCATGGCGGGTCTGATAGTTTAACTTTATTAAATAGGATTCAGAGATTTAATGTCATACTTTTATGGATTTTAAATGGATCGCGAATATGTTATTGTTAAAGATGTTACCGTAACCACATATTATAAACATAATAATATATACTATAAACATATATATTAGACAAGGATGTTTGACCTTTTTTTTATCTTTTATTGCCAATTTTGCCACCGAAGTACATACATAAACAAGCACTGATGTACTCTATAACTTGATCTACATGTAGTAATTTAATTTAATGTAGTAACTTCTACTTGTGTTTCATCTCAGCATATTGTATTCATACGACATATTCAGCCACATATTTGATTTTTAATTGACTTTCACAATGAAATTATATTCAGGATCTGTCATTGCTTGCTTGCAATAAGTGGATTAATTGAAATAAGCGTGTTTTTTATCAAGGTGGTATTGTATTTTAATACTAAATCAATTTATCGGGACCATTGTATTTTTTTGCAATATGCAAGTTCTTGTTATTACCGTCCTTGGTATAAGTATACTTTACCCTATTATAATAAATTAAAAAATGATATCAATTTTTGCTTACGTCTTTGAGACGAGGTTAAGTGAATTGTTAATATGTTAACTGAATTGTGCTTATATTAACTTAGAATATTTCTTATATTATTACATTTACTGTAAATCAAAAATGTTGTTTCAAACAAGTCGATTATTAAATTTTATAATCAAATCATGAAAACAATACGCTATGGAATTTCAAACTTTTTTTCTCATCAAAAATATAAGTTGTCTTAATCAGTTCATTATTTATACTTTTTTCAGTCAAATGTAAGTATTTTTCCTATTACATTACCACACTAAATTGATTATATATATGCATATACCCTAACACATTCAATTTTTATATAGTAGTATAATTAATAAACTGCAGCTTGCCAATTCTACAATACGAACATTTCCATCGATTATTCAACAGCAATAATGCACTTTGTAGGCCACTTCCCACATTGCAATTTAATTGAAACATTGCAGTTATTATATTGAAATAACAAATTATTTTATAGGATATATAATATTTTTAAAGTACTTTTTTGTGGTAAATTGCATACATTTTTTTAATAATAAAATTATAGTGACAAAATAAAAAGTGAAGTGAAAAACTAAAATGATAAATTTAAAGTAATAAAATTATAGTGGCAGCGCTGAATGACTTAAATGGTTTAAAGGAAAATTATACCCATGTAATCAACAACGCAGAACGATAGTATGATGTAAATATATATATTTCAAATCGGCGCCGATCGGCACCATACATAAATAATATGGAATTAAATACAGCCAATACAATATTATAATAAAATATAAAGTGCTAGAGCTAAATCTGGTCCATTTTAAATGTGACATAATAATCGACAAAGTAAAAATAGATTTTAATTGATGAAAACAACTTTTCAAAAAATTATCAAGAATTTCAATTACTCGTTCTTGTAATGTCGAACATCAATAACATTTATTCTACAAAATAAAATGAACAACAAATCAATAGTGGTATTTATATGGTTTTCGCACACACAGCCTTTTGTTGATAAAAGAAGCACAAAAAGTTATATATAGTAAAAAGTGAACATTTGGTCATTATAAAGAGAAAAGGTAAAAACAACCACACAGCCTAAAATAGAATAACAATAAATTTGCACATGATAAAATGATGGTAGGTAACAGTTTCGTTAAAAAACGGTAGACAAGTAGTATTAATTAAAAGAGTACACAAAGTTAAACACAAAAATATAACAATACAATATAAAATGGAATAAAACAAGTATAGAGAATTGGTCGGAAACACGTTCACAGCACAACTGGGGTAGGTGAAAAGGTGAGGAATAGGGGAAGATGGGAACAGATAATACTTATTATAATACAAAATGCGTAGAAACGTTTACATCTAACGGAGTTTACCGTGGTCTAAGTGGATTACTGTTAAAAATAAGGCGAAGAATAGGACAAAGTTATCTGGAATGCTGTGCCATATAGGGGAAGGAGAACAACAATTGGTAACCAAGGAAACTGATCCAGCTTCTTCGTATTGTACAGTTTAGGACGAAAAAAAAGAAATTTAAATAAATAAATATATAATAGAACTAAAAGCCTGTTTTTGGTAGACATTAAAAAAATCAAAAGAAAATAACTTTTGAACTGGACAAACAGCGAAGTATCAATCTTTAGTACCGATTTCTATGTTATGTAACAAAAATCTTTAAACAGAGAAATCCACCCTGCATTATAAAAAAAAGATGTCGACAATGAAATAGCGCATATTTATATAACAAAGATATCATATTGTTGTACTTGATCCTCAGCGAGCCCCTTCACAAGGAAAGAGTGAGAGAAAGAGAGATATGCATTTATAGATGAAGCTGGACCACAAAAGTGAGAGTGAGGCAGGAGTACGCCCCCCACCCGCCCCGTTAATAGAGCCACTTGGCCGGGACCCACTGATGTACGGTGAGAAGGTCGTCGAGATGTTGGCGTAGAACACTCATCGTCACCTCCATGTTGTCATTGACGATGACGTAGTCGAAGAGGTGGCGGTACTTGCGCTCCATGTTGACACTTTCGTCCACCGAGTTGCGGAAGTCTTCGTCCTGCGGGTGTCATGGGGGAGGGGAGTGGAGGGGAACGAGGGTATTATACTGATCGATGGACACAAACAACCTCAAAAATCTTTAGAAACAATATTACAGTAAAGTATATCATGAAACAAATAATACAAGTTGAATATAAAATGCAAGGATAATGACAATAAAAATGCGAAAATATTGATTCTAGAATGATTGTTCACAATTGATCATCCAGGCTTTAGCATATTCCACAATCGTGATGTATTATGTGGTTAATTATTAACCACATAAATTAATACATCACGATTGTGGAATATGCTAAAGCGTGGATGATATAAAATTTAACCACATTCTGGAAAATACGTATTCAAATATGTTTTTTAATCGAAAAACGG
The DNA here is from genome assembly GCA_034780555.1 of Coelogynopora nodosa. Lineage (NCBI taxonomy): Eukaryota > Metazoa > Platyhelminthes > Proseriata > Coelogynoporidae > Coelogynopora > Coelogynopora nodosa. Next base: position 16,975 of record JAUZND010006320.1, on the reverse strand, counting down.
GCCGAAAGGCATTTATAACAGTGTATTGTTATTCGAATTTGAAGCACACCTTCAAGGACACATTAGTTACTCCAGAATACCAAGAATACATTAACTTACCCGTTGGATGGTGAATAAAATTAACGATTATTCGTTAACCTGCTCTACTCTTCGTTAAAATCACTCGTTAAATTGACAAATCGTTAGATTATAACGAAGAATTGGAGTGTACTCGTTAAGTGTACGAAGAATTATAATTGGTTACTTATCATTTGATTTATATTTATAAAAAATAAAGTCACTTATTATATTATCATTTAGATGATTATGGCTTTTCGTTTGATTATTTTAAATAGAGATTCGGGAAGAAAACGAATCTCATAATATATAGATTGAAATAATAATAATATAATAAAAATAATACATACATAGAGATATCTGAATTAATCCTTAGACAGTTTATCCGATAGTGAAGTTTTACTAAACTATAGATTCATACGTGAAGGTAACATTTGGTAATAATTTAGAACATCGTACAAGACATATATCAATTAAAACGAATCCTTCCATTTAATCCATAAAACTATCAACTAACAGTCAACGTGTAAATATGTCATTGTGAAATAAGAACTGCCTGTAAAAGCATACAAAGTACAACAAAGAAAAAGTGAAGAAATCAAAAAACACCCAATATATAAATTCATTTCCTACTTGATAAATCAGAAAGAACTTCCTTTGCTAAACTTAAAATTTACGAATAACAGTTATGACGAAAAGTTTTATTCACACGTCATTTGTTACTCATCGCCTTAACGATTAATTATTTAAAGAAGACTGTCAATCGTTTGTTTTACTCACCATCACCTGGGACACTTTACAAAATGCCGAAAACAACAACAACAACCCAACTCACCCGCTTTGACTTCTCCGTGAAGCCCATCGACCGGCCATACTCGTACATGGCCTTCATACAGTCGACAGTGGGCGACGCAATGAACACGACATAGGGCATGAACTCGGCCGTGCGCAGACTCTTGAGCGCTATCTCGCCGCAGTCAAGCAGACAGGTCTTGCCCGACTTGCACACCGAGCGGATCGTGTCCAGCTTGGTGCCGTACAGGTTGTCGTTGAACTCGCCCACCTCCACGTACCGATTGAGCGCAATGTCGGCCTCCATCTCCGACCGGTTGGCCGAGAAGTAGTTGTCCCCGCTGCGCTCGCCTGGCCGCATTGTGCGCGAGGTGTCTGCAAGTGTAGCGAGTGTTTATTAGAGGGTATTTACGTCAACATCATCGGAGGATTGAATTAGAACACCAGCAATTAGAAATGATATTTAGACTGAACATTGTAGCATAGTTTTCCACTGCGATGGTTAGCTGACTATTTAGCGACAAAGTGAAAAAATCTCTAATTAGCCTATATTTGATCTTTAATGATATTATGACCCCTGTCTAACAAAACAATGTTCACCAACCAGGAAGAACAATTTATTTAACATTTATGCACATTCATTAAAACACAAAGTAACATAAACATAACATATCAGAAATACCACAATGGACGATTGTTTATTTTGGGAGACGGAATCAACAGCTAGTGACCATGATCAAACGAACATAGAAGAAAAAAACAGATGGCAGATAAGAATCAAAACGAACCAAGAAGGTTCAATATTATTTATATTTACCCAGTAAAAGAACACAAAACTATTAATTGATATTAACGGATTAAATTAACAAAGTCAGACAAAGGAAGAAAGCGAATAAAAAGTTCGTATATATATAATCGTAAACAATTTAATAACTTTGAAAATGTCGTAAGCTATTAATAAATCAGCATTATTTAAAAGTAGCAATATTGGAAAAGTCTTATAGTACAGTGTATATCAAATACATAAGCTTGTTTACATCAACTGGCAATGTTGATTACGTAATCACTACTTGACAATTAATCACAATTAGTGGATGTAATCCATAGATATCGATTTTTCGTATATCGTATTTGAGAGAGAGAAAGAAATCCAAATCTATGGATGTAATTATCTCAACAGTACTAAATATACACAACGATTCCATCATCAATAATTTGACGAAAATTCGACTCTTTAAATGACGACTAGTAAAAGTACGTTTGTTTCCATAACGACCATTTAGAATGCAGCACTGCACACCAAGAGAAGAAAGCGTACTCACGCGGCAACGACACCCCATAGCGGTCGGGATAAGCCTTGAGCAGCTGGGAACTGATGGTACGTCGGCCAACACCGCGAGCCCCCAGGAAGCAGATCACTTGACGCTGGAAGCCGGGGATGCGGGCCACCTCCTCGTACACCACCACGTCCGTCGTCTCGTAGTCCTCGGCCTCGCGGGCACGGAAGATGATCTTTTGCTGAAGGGTGAAGGAGGGCAATAGGAACTTCGAGTAGAGGTCAGAGGAGGAACGTCTCTTATGACTATCTATTTATACGAGACTAATGTTACAGGGCCAACTTACGGTTATAAGCATTACTAATACCAATAATTCGCAGTCGTTTAGCAAAACTATTCTAAGTACAACTTTGCAGTTTTTAACGATTTAACGATTCAACTATAATTGTTTTTATTGATATAATGCATTCAATAACAGAAAAAAAATCAAAGTGAATTCTTTGAAAACTGCAAAATTTCTAGTATTTTTATAAAAGTAATACGACTAATAATAATAAAAGCAATACTATTTAGTAATTGTTAATACTTAGTCAATAATACTGTAATAATTAGTAAAAACTCGGTACGTCTATAATCAATTAATATGTGTGAAGTTTACATCTTGCACTGTAAAAGTGTAAAAGTCGTCTTTATGCGTACATCAAGATATAGAGGGGGGGGGGGAGTTAAAAGAGGGCTGCAAATATAGCCCTTTTAGAACGTTTGATGATTATCATTATTTTAATACTTGTGAAGCCTACGCACACTCCGAAATCATTTCAATAGGCCGCATTTATTTACAAATTAAAACCGGAAAGTAACATTAGTTGATAAATGTTTTAATGTACAAAGTGTATAATTTGAGAGACAACAGAGATCTATAATCGATTATTGTATAACTTGAGACAACAGAGATCTATAATCGATTATTGTATAACTAGAGACAACAGAGATCTATAATCGATTATTGTATAACTTGAGACAACAGAGATCTATTATCGATTATTGTATAACTTGAGACACAGAGATCTATAATCGATTATTGTATAACTTGAGACACAGAGATCTATTATCGATTATTGTAAAACTTGAGACACAGAGATCTATAATCGATTATCGGGGGTGGGGGCAGTGGACACCCACCTTCTTCTTCCTCCTGCCGATGCCGCAGCCGAACATCTTGTATGTGACCTCGTCAGGGTCGGGAGCGCTCTGGATGAAGGCCTTGCGCCGCTCCTGCAGGGTTACCGAGGGGATCAGCCCGGCACGACTGTCTGAACCAAACTTGCGTGCCTACGGGAGTCGGGAAGAGGGTGGAGAGGAGGTAACGAAGTTGGCAGGGTGAACACACTGACAGGGTGTTATAACATGGCCTCAAACGTTCAGTTTCAAAATATTGGAATGTTGTATTTTGCGTTAAAAATGTCTAAAAGCTTTGCCAATGGAAGAACTTCATAGACAAGCTGTATATAACATTGTTGTTACCCTATACTGAAACAACAAAACTGCAGCTACACAGAGTTATAACGTAAATGTATCTCGTGGAAAAATTAATAACTTTCCTTATTTGAAAAACTCTAATGACAAATTAATAGACTGTATTTCCTTTGTAGAACGCTAACAATGGGGAAACCTTTATAGTATAGGTTAGGTAGCCTAGATAGATTGGTTTACAAATGCTGCTAGTGTTCCATTAAAAATATGTTTTTTAATCCTTCAATTAAAAGCTTAATTCCCAATCGAAAAGATTAAAATATAAAATAAAAGTTGTATGAAAAACAAGCTATCGTTTAATCTTTCACATCAAAGCAACTATGATTGAAATATAAATCTAATAATAAATAATTATTTAAAAAGGAAAATTTCTTTACAATAAAATTAAAAATACGATCAAAACATTTTATTTGACTAAATAATATCAATATAGCTCATAATAGATAATATACACTATTATAATTAATTTTCCGACTAGGTAATCATGTTGTTCACAAGAAAATGTGGATTATCTGTTTACAAACTGCTCATGACAGTTCTGTCATAAACGCACTCTCTTCATGGCAGGTAAACATAAAGAAATACAATTTAACTGAATGTATGGCGCCAAGAATTTGGTAATCCCAGGATCCAGCATCGAATAACCGATAACATGGCTAATTAATGGACGCTTGCTCTGTTGAATGAATGAATTAACAAGAAAAGCATGTTTCAAATTTGTCGAAGTTAAAAGAATAATTACCATTGAAAACATTATTTGTTTACAAAAACTATTATAATAAAACATAAAATGAATATAGAAAAACTAAATTTCAAATGAAATTAAAAATACAGATATATTGAAGAAATTATTGATTATAATAAATTGTAATCAACTGGGATCGAAAATTATTTTTCTACAAGGTGAATTAAAATGTTATTTAAATAATTAAAAGTGGATAAAAATTTGATGACAAACGTTACTAAGGAGGTTCTATTCATTTTCATTAATCTGACTATAGTTAGAATATTATTTAGAGGATACATTTTAGAAAGTGGAAAATTAAAACACAAAAGCACGCGTAAATACCTTAATAACTCTGTGGATATTCTTACCAACAGGTACCGTATTCATTCCTCTACTACTTGCTGGCTGGTTGCACAGCTCTGACACTCAAAACTTTAGTTGTCGTCTCATTCTTTTTTAATTTTCACAGGTGTCGACTTCTCGTATCGATTATCAATTGTTCTACTTCGGTGCCTCGCACGTTGGTTTTTTACCAGTCACTATAACACGAGGCCTATATTATTGTATAATCGTGATTCGTGCTCTATAGGTTTTAATGACGTAGTTTGCCTCTGTTTTCTGTTACCAACCACACCAATACCACTTCATTATCACTCTTCTCCAAGTAATATAGATCCTTCAAATACAATCTACTGATTGTTCAGAACACTGCTGATGTCACTTTTGCCCGATTAGATTCAATCAAACAGTGGTGTTATTCATTAAGACATTCCGAAGAATTTATTTTAACTTTGAAATCAAAATAATAATTTGAAAAATATTCTATTTATTTATATTGATCCACTGATCATAAACACCATTTTGGTTCATTTAATTTACACGTCCATAATATTAATTCTGAAGTCTAATTAGTGTCAATCAATCAGCAAGTCGAACCAAGCCACACCACGAAGTCGATCTTCCAAAGTTCATTCATGTTTACCTATATGAAGCTACAGTCGAGTACAGCTGGGAGAATTGTAGGCTTACATAAAATTACATTATATACAAATATATTTAAATGCAATACAGAACAACAGTTTTATAAAGTCCTTTATTTTTATCAACAGAATAACAAAATTCCATAACAGCTACTTAACTCTTTAAAAAATGAATAACATTTACGACTTTTCCAATCCTTGACATTAACAATATTATTAATTCATACTAGATTTATCTATGTGCCTTTTATTGGCGTCAACCAATAAGCAGCAAAGTGTACTCAAGGCCAGCAGACTACGCATGTAATTGGCTGATACAGCAGTAGTGTAGTGAAGTGTAGAGTAGAGTGGAGTAGAGGTGAACTCACCTGCCACCAATGGGCATCGTCCTGATTGAGGATCTGCAGCACATCACCAGTCTGAAACGAGATACCCGCCTCCTTGCACGGGATCAGACCGTCATAGTCAGGATTGTAGGAGTAGAAGGCACGCAGGAACAACTGACAGGAGGGGAGGATCGAGGGAGGTGTAACGATAAGCCGGCGACATGTACATGTAGAATACAGCAGTGTGGAGGGTGACATTTAAGGGCATGAAATATTAACGAATTAGAGCTTCCAAATTGAAACCAGATTGTGTTAAAACTAAAAAATTTCAAAAGATAAGTTCATAACTTTAAAACTGAGTTCCATATTAATATTATAAATATATATTTCAAAATACATAAAGAACTATATTAAATTACAACCAATAATTTACACACTCTAATCATAATATTATGTATTAGTCTATCTGTTAGAATAATACAGAATGGCATTTTAAACAGAATCTGAATATATTATTCATTTAAGATTCTTTTCATTTATTCATTCAGATTCTTTCAGTTTAATTTCAGAGTAAGTTGCCTTTAAGAACAGAAAGCTATTCCCTGTTCAGCAATGTAGTGTTGTTGAATGTCTGTAATTTTACGAGAGCCATATATAAAAAACATTTTAAAATCATCAGCCGTTGTTCTTATCGACAATAAGATCTTAGTTTTTTCCATCTAGATTTCCCATCAACGTACAAAAGAATCTTGTAACAGGACACATTGACGGCGAAACAAGAAGGCAATTGGTTGAATATGTATTGGAAATTAATTATGTTGAAAGCAACCATATTCTACTGATATTTAGATTTAATTTAAACAATGCACACATAATTATCACTATTTTTAACAGTAGTTTAATTAGATAGGAGCCCCATGAATAATGAGGGCTCGATTAACGTTAAATGAAAAATATGTGTAAATAAAAACAATTTTTGTAACTAATTAATTGTTTTAATATCGCTATCAGTAAAACCCGATTTCTATATTATTGATACAGTTGTTAGTAGGAATGTTTCATTAAAATAAACATATTATGAATTTTGGCACATAAAGTATATGTCAGCGATGGATGCCTAAACCGCTAATTATTTTATTTTATTGAAGTTAACTAATTTTTCAATATTCTATCCAGGGCTAAATTCAAATCCACGATTATAATAATTTAATAAACTCGTGAATACTATTAGAAAACCGTTTCCATTATTTCAGATAAGAACTTCCATTTTCCGTGATTTCCTCACCCTGATTTAATGGTATTATCAGATTTATCGTTTCGTTAAATCGTGCGAGCACCACATCAACAAAATAATTAAAATTATATTTGGCATTTAAAGGTAGAATACTCTTTAAAGTAAAAATAAAGATATGTTAGTGCAGTGCAAAACTAGAAAATAAATATAATATTCAATCTAAAAACTAGTTACTTATATAACATGCACACAATTACTCAAACATAATTGTTATTTAGATCAAGTTGCAATTAAAATCAAATCAATTAGTACAATTACGCAAAACAGGAGGTATTCTCGAGACAAAACCAAACAATTACTAACAAATTCATAATTTAGAATTAACAACTCCCTTCACAAAAAAATAAAACAATAAAAGACCCTTCACATCATAATTATTACGAAATGTCTTTCATTAGTAAAGGGTTTCTTTTCCTCTGCAAATCATTAGTGAAGAATAAGGTATGACACGGATATAACATCAAATGACAGATCGTATTCAAGACAAGTACAATAACTTGTTATTCCAAAGAAAAAGAAATGCCACAAACAGCTCTCTATCCAAATAAAAAATATAACATTTTTAACTAACCAGGTACCATTTTTAATCAGAAAGATGCAGTGATTTTACATAAAAACATATACGAGGAAAAAAGAAAAAAAACATCATATTGCAAAAAACGAAAAAAAGCAATGTAAATGTTAAATATAACATAAATCTGAGTACCGCACAATACATACAGTACACGGACGTATCAACAAGATTTCCAGTAAATAATAATGATAGAAATTTGTTCTAGTGAGCCAGGCATGAGCCACAATAATATAAATAAGACACAAAAACGCACGTTATAAATATCACGTCGAATTACACTAAAAGGATGTTCAAAATTTGAATATATGGACGACACAAACTTATAGGATAAACTGTAAACGATTAAAAGACAATAAGAGACGAGAAATAAAAATATATACTTACATATTTAGAATCCTATATCAAACAAATTGAAAAGGATGAAAAACACTTATATTAATCGATACAGACTATCTATAATATCGGTAGGTTGTAAATTGAAAAAACGTTGACAATAAATTACATATTTCAAAATACTCTTATAATAGTTTAAGTCGATTAAACGTCGATTAGTCGACTACACACAAATTAGTCATTATATGTTAGTGGTTATTAAAATTACAACTAAAATGGAATAATTAGTTCATCGTAAAATATAATATTTCTAGAATGTTAAAAAATAAACAAAATACAGACGCTAAGAAATAAAAAAACACTTTTTCAAATTAATTATATAGCAACAGATAGTAATAAAAAATAATTGTCTTTTAAATTGAGTTTCTATAAAATAATATAGAATATATAGATCACACAATATACATAAATGATTCTCATGTATCAGGTAATTACGTACGAAAGTCACAATAATTTATTTTATCCATCTTGATAACAGTAATGAACTACCAATTTATAATAAGTGTATTTTGGGCCTGCTCCAAAATGAACCCCGCTTTAGACATTAATATTGTGGGTTTACTTGAAAGCATAACTATTTTAATGCTTATTGCTACCCTCTGAATGTTACATATAATTTTATTATTAATATATTTCGGCATATTTCACCAGTATGGTAGTAATCGTCCAAATTGTAAACTATTAAATGAAAATAATTATTATAAACATGCAATAAAATATTATTAAAACGACAATAATATAAGTATAATATGTTTAATTTTTATTTTAAATTTAATATGATTAATTGAAAGATAAATATATAATAAAATATCCTTACATGGTATTAAAAATTAACATAATAACAATGACACTACTGCCGCTTAATAAGTAGTACAAATATACACTTCGTAATAAAACACAAGCTTGCATCTTAATACATGCGCAAGTGGTCACCTGAGTACGGCCCGACTTCTCCTTGAAGGCCGGGATCACCTTGAGCGTGATGATGCCTACCGCCTGACGGAGCAACTTCTGCAGGGTCTCAGGTGAGTCCACCGGCACCCCGTTGACCTCGCGGATGATGTCACCGGGGTGCAGCACCCCCTCCTGCTCGATCTGGGAGCCGGCCATGATGCGCTCCACGCTGATATCGGTCCAGGGACCGTGCTCCTCCGACATGTAGTCGTGCCGGCTCACTGTTATGCCCTAGAGGTGGCGAGCAGGATCGTAGGCAGGTATTATTGTTGTTACTGCCTGTTCAAGCTATTGTACCACACTACTAGTAATGAGAGATAGTAGTAGTCTATTAATATTCAATATAAAATATCTGACACAACCCTGCACGGTTTAGCCAGATAAGATTAAAACAGGTTTATTCTAATTTGTAAATATACAGAAGTGCCCTGCCAGAATTTCTTTTGTCGTAGTTTTCATCGATCCTCTTTTCAAGCACATCGAGGTGGAAAACCAACAATTTTTTAATAAGTTTTTTGGTTGAAGATTATATTTATTATAAATATATATAAATCAATAATTTAAAAAGAAATTAAGATTATTATATTTTAATTAGAAGATACTTTAAAAATAATATGATTAAAAATGATATATGAGTTGGAGAAATAAAGTCTACAAATGGACTATATTGCATAGACGACAAAGGACGGAGAAATAAAGCCTACAAATGGACTATATTGCACAGACGACAAAGAACAAGACTCACCAGCTGCTCGCCCGGCTCCTTCCTGATGCCCACCATCTTCATGGCCCCCTCCATGGGGTGGCGCGGCATGCCCGGATAGGCCGACACCACACTGTTCACCCCCGGCGGGTCGAAGGTGTCCATCCCGTTGCCCAGACTCCCGGCGACACTGCTACCTGGCTCCCCGCCGCCGATGAACCGACCCAGACCCGGGCTGTCCGGAGCGATTGTCGACTGCCGATGGGTCGCAATAGAAGTGGGTAACACTAACATAATAATAGATAGAACAAAAACTGTATTGGTAGGCACTACTTTAAGATACTAAAATATCAAGGAAATATCATATTTATTGTGATTAAGAGAGCGAAGCAAATTTCATAATTAAAAAACAATAAATGAATGTAATATAATATAATACATTACATTTCCACTGGCTATCTTTACCCTATTTTTGTAATGCATCAACAAATCAACACGATAAATCAAATTAAAAACGTCAACTGTACGACTGCTTTCAGAAAAAAAAGCATACGATTATAGTTTCGATGTAAAGCTATTTTATAAAAATAAATATGGACAAAATGAAAATACTATTAAAAATAATAAAAAATCTATGCATAAAACATTAAAACATCAAGAGAATTAATTATCTATAAAATATATCTATTAATTAAATATAAATTCATACAAATTAATTGCAGAGAATTATTATTTTCATTTATTAAATACAAATATCAAAAGTAGTGAGCGAAAACCCGAAACCTTTAATTTTGCGAAAATAGACATATTTCTAAAAACCGTAACAAAATATAGACAAGTCAAAGATTACCTGCCCCCCATCGGCCGGGTACTCGGGCATGGGCGGCTCGAACTCCTTGCGCACAATACAGTCGAAGGCCTCCACGAAGCCGCGGAAGTGGTGACTCGAGAGGAGGTCACACGCCTCCCCCGCCTCGGTGTTGTCCTCCTCGGCCACCGAGTAGAGGTCGTCGAGCGCTGACTGGACTGTGCCGAGCAGGGGGGCAGAGTTTTCCGGTGGGGCGGCGGGTTGGTCGCCGTGAGGGACCACAAAGTTATCGTACATCTGGGGGAGGGGGGACCCAAAGAATCGGTCATGAGGAGTAGAGTTTCACTGTGTGAACAGTACAATTTATTGTAGAGTTACTTTACATCCAGCTCAAATAAATATTTGAAGACAGTGTACTGTGATAGGTATTCGGTTGCGATGTCGCTGTTTGGATTTCACACCTTTGAACCAATCAAATAGGATCAACATGCTCTTTCTGATATCTTAGCAATGCAAATTAGTTAGTTTAAAATATGTATTAGACCAACTTAAGTTATATGTTGTTACTGAAACCCAAATTATATGATAAAAAATCTTTAATTTCTAGAATTAATAATATAATTTTGATAACATTATATACTGCATGACAGATCATTTAAAAATATGATTCAAGGTATAATACCTTACATATGCAGGCATAATAAGGGTAGACACAAATTGGGTACCCCGAGGGTAGTCAGTAAAAAATCTGACAATATACATCATGACGTAATAGTTGGATCCACAAGATATTTACCCAATAGGTATCCAGTTCTAAAGTCCAGAACCATTTCCAGTAAACAGGGTCAGGTTTAAGATTCAAACTAAAACTAAATCCGTTAACTATTTCCAACGCTACACCAGTGTAACTAATTTAAAAACAACTAAGAATTGATTATTACTCAATTTGCGCTGATATATTCTAATGCTTGATTATGAATAAACAATAAAGCACTTACTAATTAATTATTGTACAATATTAAAAGAAAAACATGTTAATGTGTCAAACAAGAAGGTAATATTTGGTATATCATAAGATTTAAATTTATTACGCTGTTAATTGACATTAAGTATTGTTGTCAATATTTTTAAAATCTTTATAAATAGTGGGTTCAACAGAGGGAAATACCACTACCATTTGTATCTACTAAAATGATAATTTACGCAGAATGATTACTAAATTTAATGAAATATTACTAAATAGTTACTCTAGGTTTACTATACTTCACTCCCATTATACAATTAATAAAAGAATCAAATTGTGTTTTCGACATACAAGTGAAATTACATAGAAAAAATAAAATATGAAACATAGTAACATACTTGTAGAGCTGCCTGGAGCCTTCTGTCTTGCAACATTGGCATTAGCCGATTGACCATCTCGATTTCATCTTCCTCTTGGAAAACCTTTTTGATATATTTCTTGGTTTTTCGAAGGGCCTCTGAAAGTAATCAATATGAATAAATCATCAATAAAATTACAATTAAAACAATTATCCTAATCTATTTTAATAAATTAAATACAATATTTTATCAACATTTCAATCTTACCTGATCCTGCTATGTCCTTCATTGTCTTCAATTCTAGGATTAAAATAGAATTAATTGATTAAAAAAACATTCCAATAAACAAACTAAAAATAATCAAAGCAATGCAAACATATTATCGATTTAAAAAATTTTACATATGTTAGATATCCTAGGCATGTTTATAACAATCGAATACAAGAAGTGTATCCATATGAGAGTGATAACTTCACAATCAACCAGTTGCTTTGGAATAATTAGCATATATATGAATTCAATAGGACCTTATTCAAATAACATTTTCAAAACTTCTTTTATTCTTAACTAAGAAAGAAAATTTGTATTTCACTAAGTTTACATATAAGCTTGTAAAAAACTACTTTTCAATAAATAACATATATAGTAATGTTGTTAATTCCAAGTAGATTAAAATGTTCTGTGATTCATTTATATAAACATAAGCTGTACCAGCCAGTATTCAGGTATAAAGAACATTAACACTTTTATAACAAGGTCCCAAAATATCTAAATATATTGTAAATAGATAAATTATATTCTAAAAACTTTATTCATAATCTTTAGAGTATAGATTCAACATTATTCAAAAATATTATAACACTAGAATAATGAAAAAGAAATTAGTTAACAATTTAACAAGTGCAGTTTTAAAATATATGTAGTATTTTATAGGTATCATAAATATAGTAGTAATATGCAGCCAATTCACTAGAGTAAATTATTGAGAAATCCCACAGACGTAATTTATAAAAAAATATATTCAATTATGTAATTTTATTAAAATACGTTTTTCTCATTGGTTGATGAACAATTTAGAAAATTTGTTTCTATGGTATTATGTATATTCAGAAATTTGCAATAGATATAATTATTATTTTTAATAGATTATTTAATGCAAAGGTCTTTTTAAAAGGTATTGTCTAGAAAAATTTGTGACAAAATTAATGTTTTCAAAAACTTCATATAATCTTTAAGGAAGGCATCATATATTATACAAAAATTACTAATAATACCGTAAAATTTATGAAAATATAAATATCAAATTAATCATTTATGGAATCAGGGCGAGGGAGCTTAGTGATCACTCACCAACTTGGTAATTTTTAGGTGACTATGTTAAAATTTTACCTCAATGCTTTTTTCAAGAGTAAAAATTAGATTATACCCTTGAATGTCAAATGTGCCATGTTGTAATATTGTTGGTTGCTATAGTAATATTCTGATAATAGTACAGAAGATTATTCAAAAAATCTATTACAATTCCTTTATTCATTTTTTTTTATAAGAAATGGATATTAGAATTAATTGTCTTCTTGAGAGAGCCACATTGACTCTGCAGCTGGTTCAATCAGTAATGTCCAAGTTACTTTCAATTTACTGTCAACAGAAAAATATCCATCAGTGAAACCCTGAAGTAATGTGATTCCATCCTTTATTTAAATATGCATATTACTTTTTAAGATTTAAACCAAATTCCCTATAACAAATTGTGAATGCAAATGTAGTATAATTGTGTTCTACCACCATTGAAAATGTATGTATATTTTATCAGGCATCAGTCAAGACTAATGTTATTTGGTTTTGATCTATATCTATAGAGGACTAAAGAATGTTGTCCAATACATTGCTATATAATAACCCAAAAGAATACTGTTAAGAAATGTTTTAGATAATTAGAATTTGACTGTTTGTGTAAAATTTTGAGAAAATAAAAAATTACCACTATAACCTATGTACCAAATCATGATTTATTCCAAGATATTTTGTTTGAAAATATGCAGTTGGTTTTATATAAAACATATAGATATAATATATTAGTATTCATATTTTATACAAAATATTGAAGTGTGGATAATTGATAAATCTCCTTTGTATTTTATCTTTATTTAAACTATTGTATATAAACAGTTTCTTTACTTTGCCTGGTTTATTTAAAAACTTCAATTTTTTTTTTAATTGTTGGTACTTTATCCTGAGTACAACTATGATTTACTAATGACAATTTGTTTTCCACAATAATAAAAAATGTTGCCTAAATATATATTCTGAACCCTTATAAAAAAATGCTGGATGTGTCTTGAAAATGATTGTATAAAAATAGTTAATGTAAATTATTAGGTTATCATTATATTGTATAAATTATTATCAACAATAAAAATTAATGTATAAAAAAACAAATATACTTTTAACTAAAATAATCAGGATGCCTCCACAAATTCAACAAAAAATTTCCAGACAACAGCTCAATTTTCCAGCAGAGGCTTATTGATTTTTGTTGAATAGTTGTCATCATTTTGTGTAAAATGTAAAAATACATGTTTTTGTATGTTTTACCATTGTTGATGAAGCAAAAAGTAGATCTTATCTGACTTACCCTTTCCATTAAACATTAAATAGCTTTTATCAGTAATGGTAGCATTGGTGCCTCAGATTATAATCTTGTCAAATTTGATTAAAAAGGAAGAAAAGTATCAGTTTGACAAGAACAAGAGGCCTGGTCACCCACATGCTCTTTGACAACTTCAAATGCACAACTATCTTTGACATGAATTTTAACTGTCTCATTATTACAAAATAGTTTGAACATACTTCAGACAATATTTTTAACATGCATTCCACAACAGAATGGTTTTTTAGCCATCTATGGCCACAAAACTTAAGAAGTAAAGTTGCTTTTAAATCATTCACAAAAAATAAATATGCCTGGTGAGCACAAGATGAAGCAAATAGAAATTGCAAACATCTTAACAATCTTCATACGTTCCAGTTACTTGAATTTGCTCTGAATTTAAAAGCATTGATCAGTATATCCAAACACAGCTGCCTGTGTCAATTAAATGAAGATCTTTGTCATCAAATTGCTCATTTAGGAATAGGATGGCTGAGTGGTTAAGACGCTGGTTTGCAGATGCCAAGGGTGTTGTCTCGGAGCAGGTTCGAGCCCACCCTTGGACCCTCCTGTTCCTGGCTAGCAGCTGTGTTAGTCGATAGTTAGCAACCCTTAATGTGTTCGTTTGGTATGAAAAAACGTGAGTGACCGTGGCTCTATTGTAAGAGTCATTGGTGAAGTGGGTGTGCTTCATAAACTACTCACTGCTCCAGAATCAGAGCTCTTGAACCATCTTTGAGTGTTTATTAAACAGAGTTTGATGTTAAATACGCTTTTTTAATCTTTATACAGACTTAGAAATGATCAATTGACATTTGGTCCATCATGTTCAATTGAATATACTTCATCATATTCAATTACAGAAACACCATGTTAAAACTCTGCAACAAATTATTGGGATTGGTATAACCTAAAAACATTGATGTGAAATTATAGTTGATAGCACATTCACACTTTTCACTCTAAAATTTTACACAAATATCCATTTCTTATTCATGAAGAACTTTATTCAGACTATCATGAAATGAAACAGAAAAATGTTGATCAAATTCAATGCAGACACAAGGTCTTTATGAAATATTGGATACAATCCAAAACTGAGATAATTCTTTTGCAATACCACTGTCTGGAAACATGAGTTTAAAAAGAATAAACAAATCTGAGCAAGATCGCAATTAATAATGTGATGATGCTAACATAAGATACAAAATAATTGCACAGTTTAAAACACCATTAACTGATACAGATGTTAAAATGGCCCCAGAGTAATCTGAAGAACAAGATTTTGACAAAATTCATTGATATTTTAAAAAATATTGGGTGAAAAATTAAATTCCCTAATTTTTTTTTCAAAATATCAAAATTGTGACATGCATGCACCCTGATAATGTATAAAATAATTAATCACTATACTCATTCAGTTAATTAAAGAATATCACAAGAACAAATATAAAGTCAAAATTAAATTAAAAATGCATTCTTTATATTAGAACATTTATTAGGTTCAATTTTAAATTTGAATATGATAAAAATTATTCTTAAGCATAATATATAATAGATTATTTTAGTTACTACTAAAAAAAAAATTATAAAATATAGATTTTTCTATTGATTAAGTTTTATTTATTGTACAGGTATCAGATCAAATCAAACCTTGGTCAGTATTAATGAACTTTTAGTCTCCTTAGTAATTTAGTTTAAAATATTTTATTTGCCTTACAGTTGTATAATTTACATATTTGACCTGGATAGGTTTTGACTAGGTACTGGTTTTATGGCATGATCATGCCATACATTTTAACTATTTTAAATCAATTAATATATAAAAATTAGATCATTGTACCCACAATCTCATTCAAAAGTGCAATGGAATAAAAACCTGGTTTTGACTTGGTTTTAGGTAAGTAATCATTTGGATATGTTTTGACTGTAAACCATTTTATAAGTTTAAAATAATTAATTGGTTTATAAATATATTAACCCTTTCCAATCGGTTGCTAGATGAAAAACATCCCACACGTATAGCGGCTATATAAAATATTTTCAATATCTAATTTTTGAATTTTTAAAACTTTCGTTTTATTGGCTGTTGTGTTGTAGCAATTTATGACACTAAGTATAGCCTTACCTTATAATACGCGGCTCTCATATACGCAAACACAACTAACTATCGCTCACGCAACTACTAATAAATATATTTTATATATTCATTCTATCGAAGAATGCACTCGTTACATTGAGAGAAATATTATGACCAACATTACATTGTAAATTATGTAAACTGCGGCAGAACAGTAATATGCTATTTGTTGTCTTATTCATTCTTTTCCAAGTTATTTTTTATATAATAATATACCGTTTATAATTTCAGTGAAATTAGTTTAGCATGTTATCAATAGCCTATCCTGGAAAACGTAAGCTTTTATACTATATATTGTTTACCAGGCAGCTTACACATGGCAACAATGTGGTTATTTTTCATTTTATATAATATTCAAATAAGGTTGATATTCATCTGATTTCTGTTTCATTTATTGCACAATCCTTCAACAACAGACATTTCATATCAGTGAAATTATTTAGG
>JAUZND010006319.1:0-10814 GCA_034780555.1 Coelogynopora nodosa | reverse complement strand
TTTATTATAAAATATAACATATGTACGTATGTTGAAAGACAATACCCATAAGTGATCTAATCTTCTAACATTCTAAAATAAAGAAAATAATCATTTTATTTGAAAAATATTTAAAAACATGCATTTCTAAAAAATACTGTAACTTCAAAAATAAATTATATTCCAAAAAATAAGCCTTTTAAATTTTTGTTTTTATCATATTTCAAAATTCAAGACTTTTTCAAGACTTGTACACCTTATCACAAAAATCAAGACTTTTTCAATAATTTTTTCAATGTTTTTATGCAAGGCTTTTTCAGAATATAATTTATTATAAAATATAACATATGTAGGTATTTGAAAGACAATACCCATATTAGTGATCTAATCTTCTAACATTCTAAAATAAAGAAAATAATTATGTTATTTAAAACATATTTTTAAAAATATTTAAAAAACATGCATTTTTAAAAAATACAGTAGTTTCATAAATAAATTATATTCCAAAAAAATTGAACTTTGAAATTCAAGACTGTGTATGAACCATGCTTTATAAAGTCACCGTTATAAATACCAGCAGATCAGACAAGATTTGCTTCACACAACCATAACATCATTTTTTGAAAATAAGAGGGCATAATCAGTTTGAATTATAGCCTTTCATATGGCAATCATCAAATAACAGACCTTTTTCCTGAATACGCTTCTAAAAAACTTCGACAAATAATCGCTCCACAACTACCACCATCCAGTGGAACATATTATCATACAGGCAGTTGCAGAGTTGAGGAATAGTTATGCCACAGCATAACTAGCTGCAGACTAAACTTATACCGTAGGTATAAAATCGGGTTGCAGAGTTAAGAACGAATCTTTCAGCTCGTGTATTTGTCCCCAATTATGGCAAAATGCAACCATCATCAATCTTCTGAAGGCTGGCAAACCCTCTAGGTCAATAGCCTCCTATCGCCCAGTGAGCTTAACATCTGTTTGCTAACATAATTTACAACGTCTGAGAAGTCCTGCGTCTAGAAATTAAAATCTCCTCCTACAAAACCCACTCAAAGAGGTTATGATATAAGGCCAAAGCAAAGCCATGCGGCTCCCCAAACATCATATTGGATCTCGCTGTTACAAGAAGATAGTCAAACATAGACTCAAAAGAAACAGCTGGAGAAAAATGACAACGGAAGACATTCATCCAGAACTTTCGTCAAGGGATATGAACACTTAGGAATTCTTCCTTCCATGGACAGACGTAGACGACAACATCAAAGTTTTCACCATTATAGAAGGGGACAAGAAGAGTGAAATTTCGTCGGAAGTTCTCAAAATAAAGGCTAGAGTCTATTAGGAGACATAATGCTATCAACATCATCTACTCGGGTGGGTCGACAACCGCAGGGACAAATAAAGCTGGAGCTGCTGCGATTCTCACGGACTACAACATCGACAGTCCAACAGTGATCGACACCATGTCCAAGAAAGGCAGTTGGATCACCAACTCTTTTGAAGAAGAATGGTCGGCTCTACACCTAGCAAACAGCCTCATCGACAATATAGAGAATGAAGGCAAGGTTCTTATCTGATCAGATAGTCAATATTTACTTAAAATCATCAAAGAAAATCCCCCCGTACTAGAAGTCTAATGGAAAGTTTATCTTCGAAGAACAGAGAGGTAATCCTACAATGGGTCTCTGACCACGCTGATATTGCCGGTAACGAGTTAGTAGACGTAGAAGCTAATGAGGCAGCTAAAGGGAGAACATAGAGGCGTCTCCTCTCGCTTGATAGAGCAAACTCTTACATTAGAAGAACCATCAAGGAAGATCCGCCGACAAGAGAACTCACGAATAAAGTGTACCTTGAGAACAGCGTCAAGTATCCCTGTAATAGAAAGGACGCGTGTTGCTAGCCCAACTCAGGAGCGGGCATTGCCCAAAACTGAATGAGTAAAAGCACCGTCTAGATCCGACTCACAGCCCAGACTGCCCTCATTGTCCCGGTACTCATCAGACGGTTGAACACTTTAAACTGTTCAGTACTTTTTTACCCGCCTCTCTCTAGTCTAGCCTGGCAACCTGCCCTAACGAGACAGTCGTGCCGGCTAAGGAAACGTTATAGTTTTCTTAAGCAGGTTTTCTCTTCAACACCAACAACAATGATGTCTGAGAGCTCTTACACCGAGAATACACTGAAAAGAAATTAAGGTCAATTTGATTATTAATATGATAATTAATTATTTTTAAATCTTACACAATTTTTATTTTTTTTTTAATTTTCAGACAGTCAACTAATTGTTTAATTTAGATAAATGTAAAGCTGAAGAAGTAATGTGACAAATGTAATGTAAGTAAAATACTATGTAAATATTAATATGTCACAATTAAATCAACCTCTTATCTGTTGTTGTCTTCCAGTAAACAACGAAACTGGCGAAATAAATATCAACGTGTCAATTAACTGCATCAATGCCCGTTGGCAAACAAAATATGTGAGAAAAACCGTAAACTACAAGAACGTCTTTATTACATACGACACACAATCGACAGGCTCTTAAGGAAACGTGAAAGCACTCAGCACTGCATCAAAACTTCACCAGAACCAAGTGAGGAAATGGTTACATAGGCAATTGATACACACCTTTCACATACGAACCTTGAAAAATTCTCGAGAAGTAGATATGACACGTGGGATGGATATTCAACACCAGGCTGACTTGGTTGAAATGCAACCTTATGCTAATGAAAATAATGGATATCAATACATGTTGACATTTATTGATTTATGTTCACGATATGCATGAGCAGAACCATTAAAGAGTAAATCAACAGCAGACACAGCAAAACTGTTTAATAAAATATATACAATGTACATAGAGTAAAAGGATTCCAAAACTCTTACAAACTGATTCGGGAAATGAGTTTGAAAGTAAACCAGTACGTAAATATTTCAGTTCTATTGGAGTGGAACAGTTCAGTCTAGCCAGTCCATTGTAGTTGAGCGCTTTAATCGAAAACACCAGGATCGTATGTGGCGCTTGTTTACAAAGCAAGGTTCATACAAGTGGTTGAACATCCTTCCAAAACTTATTTACTCATACAATAAATCACCACATTGTAACCTGAGAAATATGACACCTAGTAAGTGAATAAAGAAAATGAAACTGATGTGTGGCTGCAAATTTAACAAATTTAATGTTTTTATGTTAGTAATGTAGACATGGATGGAACAACATCTAAATATCAAACAAATCTTGAAGATTCCCATCACTTTGAGCGAATATGGAGACTGGGAAGTTTGACTTGTTGAAATGCAATTCGTGGATGCTATGAAAACATTTACTGATGATGAAATGTTACTTTGTACAGATATAAGAAGCAGCTTGTTGTGAACAAAAGTTGCGAAAAATAACAAAATTATAATGTCACCACACTGAAAAATTATCAATTGATGTTGGAAGCAACGCGCGACCCTGATGAAACAAAAGACGAAGAAGTATTACTATTTAATGAAAGAATTGCATATATTCTTGGATTTACACATAAAAACATAGCATTACCGAAAGGTGAGCAAATTAAAATCAAGACAAAATATCCCCAAGTTATCGACGCAGTATCTATACATTTATACTGTAGTCTATTGTATATATTATATGATTTATCAACTCAATTGAAATAGAGCTCCGCGATGATATGGGTG
Source organism: Coelogynopora nodosa (assembly GCA_034780555.1). Lineage (NCBI taxonomy): Eukaryota > Metazoa > Platyhelminthes > Proseriata > Coelogynoporidae > Coelogynopora > Coelogynopora nodosa. Next base: position 7,133 of record JAUZND010006319.1, on the reverse strand, counting down.
AATTGATTCCCATTCCCTAATTTGTGGTCAACGCATGAATCACCATATGGATATGGAATGCCCATATATTATGTTGGTAGCAGGCGACGACAAATTGAATCAGGAGGAATTTATTCAGGTCACATGAGGCGTCAAGTTGGAGGCAACATTTTTGGATTTTTGCAACGCATGCTCGTACCACTCGCCAAGCGTATTTTTGCATCAGCTAGACCTCATCTAAAAACACAAAGTACAAAAGTTGGAAAGCAAGCACTCCAAAATGGATCTCATGCTGTAGACGATTTGATGAGTGGAAACATCCGCAATATTCCCACTACTATCCGGAAGCAGTCTAAAGCAGAACTTGCCGAACTTAGTGAAGACTACATTGGTCAGAAAAATGTTACAAATTAGGATGATTGGATCAGGTAGTCGAAAACGCTAATCTAATTATTAAAAACATAAGGATGCAAAGAAACTAATTAAAACTGCAAATATAAAACTATAAACAAAACTAAAAATAAGAAGAAAAAGAAGTAAAGACAACACAATCTGTCACTGACAACTATTGTTCAACATTAGACTCAATAATTTTACGATCTGGACGAATTGAACGAGCTTGGCGACAAAGAAAAGATTATAAACAAAACTAGAAAATGCAAGAAACAACCAAATCACCTGTTTTACCTCTAGTTATATTTACTGATGAAGAAGAGGAAGATAGCAACTTGCTATTTCAATTTGTAATAAAAAAACGATGATGTCTAGTAATTATATTTCCATGATGAAAAAGCGAGATCAATGTGTTTTCACTTCGACAGTGAAAACTATTTTGAAAAAATCTAAACTATCTTGATGTGCATCCTCTGAATAATGTAACAGCTAATACTGGACCGATTGAGTTTTCCATTACTGGCTCGGCTGATAAATACATTGATATTAATGATACAGTCGCTACACATTCGCTGCAAACTATTGTACAACATGCTAACACTCCAATTGTAGAGGCTGATAGAATCTATCATGTTAATAACTTAATGCACAGTATATTCTCGAAATATATCCTTATAAATGATAGGTGACAAGCAAGTTGATGCAGGACCTCACATGTATCCCTATCGTGTATATCTTAGTAATCTACTTCAGTTTGGTGAGAATGCAAAAAAGGGTCAATTGTTTGCTTCAGGCTTTGTAAAATATGATGCCTCTAAAATCAAAAATGATAACACTGCACTAGATAAACGACTTGCATATTTTACAGATACTGGCAATACAGCCGATTCTACGGACTAATTTGGTTGGATTAATATACTATCGATCATGTGTGATGAAAACTCATCAGTGAAGGTTTCCCATTCCATGGAAATGTTTCTACTACAAACCTATATACATATTTTAAATCAATTGATGGATTATCTCAACTTGCACTTATTGTGGAAAAACGTTAGGTACTATCTCAAATGGAAACCGCTTGGGTAATAAATTACACGAAATTATTGTGGTAAATCATCATTTAAATGATTTATTATCTGAAAAATTTACTACAAATACACAAACTATTATTAATATACAAAATCGCAGTATTATAATTAATATCGTATAAAAAACACGATAGAACACGGTCAGTATACAAAAAGAAATGAATGTGTATTTTAAAATCAATGTATATATAATTTGTGTATATAACAAGAAATGTAATATTTATTAGATGTACAAACAATATAACATGAAATGGAGACTACATTATTACTTATTGCGACAAAACTACAATAATTAATATTATGTTCATCATGTGTGCAACAGATATTGCACAAAATATACTTACCAAAAGTTGAGGGGGGGGGTGGGGAAATAGCAGAATTTTGCAATATAATCGGAACATTGTAGACATACAGACATTACCGCAGCTTGTCGTAACACTTGTAATATTAGTATTATCCTCTACTCTAGATCATACATTATTATTTAGATGAAACTCTTTTTCATGCTTTGGTTTTTTTAAGCTTTTTTATTAATCAATTTTACAGTTTCTTGGAATTATTGATTGTATATATTTATTTGATATTTGAACCATTTTATTGATGTTATTATAATTGCCATAGTTATTTTTTTAATATTAGTATTGAAAAAACTAGTATAGTTAAAATTAATTTATTGCATATTTATTATTTTCTGTTAATAAAGCGGTGTAGGCAAAAGCGCTCTTGAACATTGTATCATAAATATTATATTTTTTAAAACAATTTGGTTGTATTTTTTGTAGTATGTGACTGGTGAACTTTCTTTTAATTACACATTTGGCTGACCTGCCTTTCAGGTAATACTGCTTTATTGACAGGATTCAAACATTCTACTTAGTCGAAGAATGCCCATTCCTGTAGATAAATGTAGCGCATGAGGTGTATATTTGATCTGGGTCATTCAAATGGAGCCAGTATCATCCTCTCTATTTTTGACTTCGACTCCTGCTCAAACCTGCCCAAATCGGGTAAAGGGGGGGGGTAAATGGACAGAGAAAAAAATTAAAGAGGAAGGGGAGGAAAAAAGGGAGTAGGGGCGGGCCGGAGGTTTCAAATTGGAAATCTGCCCCACCCTTCTGAAAAAAAATGCTGGGCAGGTTTGCTTTAGCAGCGGGTATTTATTCATTCTTCTAAGTAAAGTCAAAAAGAAAACCGTCATGGCAAGCAAGCAATGTCCACAGTCCCCACAAGCAGCCCTACAAACAACACAGTGAAGTGCAACTGACCTTCCTACTATAGACGAAGAATTGGTTCACTCTCCTCGGCTTACAGTCCGCATGGAAGAGTGCAGTCGGCTGGTTGCTCCTCACCTCCAGACAGAACCTATTGTTCCTCAGATTGCCGTCCGTCGTGTGCACCCAGAACTGCGAGTTGCCCGAGTTGTGGCACTGATACACGCCCGCCTCATGCCCCTCCCCCTTCGACATCGTGTCCAGACATAGGTCCTGCTCCTCGTTCCGGATCTGAGGGTGCGAGTGTGAAGGTGGGGTGGGGGGCCCCTAGGCTCAATGTGATGTGGTACTGAAAATTTGACTTTGTTGTAACTTGCTTTCAGTTAATAAAATCAGCATAAAGTAAATGAAAAATAAGTCCATTTATGTATGTTATAAATTTAACTTTTTACTTAGTTAAGTATTTCATTTTTGTAAATAAATTTAGTTTAAGTAGTGCCATTATTATATCGATTATTATTTCTATTATTTAGAGCTAATTTTACTTACGCCATAATATTATTCTATGCCGCTGAGGATAAAAAGTCGTGCACCAATATTTAGTCCCCTGTTCCCACCCCCCTTTTTTCTTTTAGTTATAGATTTTAATTTTTATACATTGTTTTACATTATTCATTATCTGGTTTGTCCCCAGTTGTGTTTGCCCTTTGGATTTAGTAGTCTTCAGAATTGCCATGCTTATTTTACGTAACAGAGTTTACAAGCTATTTTCGGATTTTAAACACATTTTACATTAATATTTGTGGTTTGATGATAACACATTTCTTTTGTTTGACCATTCTGGAGTTCGGAGCTGAATGTTGCTTTTCAACTAAATCATCATGATATTGTAATAATCTATAATGTTGGTACCAAATTTAGCAGTTGCTTTGACACTAAAATTTATGTCTATTTCATATTTTTAATTGTGTCATGGTGATGTCATATGACGAGTGGATTGTGAATAATTATTCATCATTTAGTACATTTAATAAAATAACAAACACTAAAATGTACCGTAGATAACGATGTACACAATATGTCTGTAAATGTATAGCTTAAATGAACATAAATTTATTAAATCGAAACTCTAAAAATTGTGATAAAAACTGTTGGAATGTTGTTTTTGTTTAAAATGTCGTTTATTATTTATAAATTAATTATTATTATTATTTATTATTATTATATATTATTATTATTAATTATTTGTAATTAACTTAAATCAAAATTGAGATATATAACTAAAATGTATATTCACAACAGCCTACGCGTTTTGTATCTGTATAATTTGTTTTATATACTAAATTCAATTAAAGTTTTCTGAAATCAATAAATTTATAATGCATTTTTTGTGCTATATTATTGAATGTCATAACACAGGACGATAAATGGATACAATTATAGATAGTTTTAAAATAGAAATAATCACATTGACTATGATAACAACGCATAATAAATAGAGGGCCGCATAGAAGTCGCCCGAGAAAAAGTGAACATTTTCATAATGCACATTACACTTATTATGGTAGAAATACAACGTACATGTCCCAGGGAATTGTAGACAAAAGGCATGCCACCTTCTGGATAGACGTTCTGCAGATACCACTTGAAGGAGTGGGGACAGTTCTTCTTACGGAAGGCAATCCGCTCCGAGACATCGCCATAGTCCACCTTGACGGCTTCTGAAATAAGAAGGGACAGTAGAGATTGACCAATAAGTTGATAATGATTATAGAATTATATTGTACGATTATGTCGTCTATTTTTAGATTCATTGTTTTGCTCGTATTCATATTATCATACTGGTAGTAAGATGTTGGATTCGACACTTTTCCATCCACGAATTATTATTAAAGTTAATTAAATTTACATATTTTACTAAACAAACTACTTATAAAATATAAGTAATATAAAAATTTAAACCGATTTTTATAAAATACCAGAAAAACTATATTCAATATTACGTCAGAAATTTCCTACTAGATATCAATAAAAATCAATTATCAACTCCATTACAACGGCAGCTCACCTGGCTTAATCCCGGTATAGAAGCGCTCATGCCCGTCCATCCACACCTTGGCAATGCGCATATTGTTATGGTGCAGGATGTAGGCCACCCCGCCCGGCCAAGTATAGGGCGACACCTTCCGGAACACATGCCCCACATGGGAGCAGGGCATCAGATTGATCTGACCGCCGCACATCCAGAGACGGAAGGACATCTCGATGTTCTCACCGCCCCAGATGATCATGCCGGGATCGTAGGCTCCCACCTGTGCATGCGCGGGGATATTGGGGTAGCCATCCGGGTAATTAACCAAGGCATTGCGAGCTATCCCAGCTTTGCAGTTGTGGTCACGCATTTCGGAAGATTTTGGTAATAGTTAATGAACACTAATAATATGTTTGATATATTTTAATCTCATCCTAAGCGTATTCTGCATTGCTTTTACTTAACTCTTCATCTGTGGACATACTTAATAGGGTTTTCTCCGTGGAGGGGGTGTTTTGAAAATAGCGATAGAAACTATCCAAATGAATGAATCTGTTCTGCATTCTGATTCAAAGGATGAAAGGTTATTGCATTGCTAACATAGATTTAAAATATTACAATATACACCTAAATAACCAGTTAACAATCTTTCCTATATAAATAAAATGGACTGCATGTTTAGCAGGAAATAATCAATATTTAAATAAACATAATTTAAGAAAATTTACAAAATATTTCAAAATATATTTTGAGTCTAATATGAAGAAATTTAAAGTATAAAAATCTATTAATTAAGTACGAATAATTATTATTATAAAAAATATTATTTGTGAAACTATAAATTTTTTATAGTGTATAAAAGTATTAGAATATAAATTATGAATAACGCATAAATCTCATAATACATAAAATGTAATACGTAAAATTTAAATAAAAGAGCCTAACCCTACTAATGCTACGTATTATGTTATAAGTATAAAGCTATAACATATACTATAAAAATCATAATAAACACACCATTTGAAAGTGTGCTCAAATTAATTTAAAAGGTACTTACGTTATGTAAAATAAATATACTAAACACAGGTGAAAAAATGAGAGTGAAAATAAGAATCCTAAAATACAGCGTTTTTGGAGAAAACAAATCATCCACATATGGAAAACAGACCATATTTACGTAACATTTATTACAGTGAGAACAGAAAATGATTTTTAAATAGTATGAACAGCACACGTACATACAAAGCTATAAGTTCAAATGTGAAATAAGAAATGAGAGAGAAAGGTAAATTCAAATTTCGGATTTTCAGTACCCTTATAAATATTGAATAACTAGAAATTATCAAAAAGAGACACTATCTTTTAATTTCTAACTCTAGAATAACTTTGTTATACTACTAAAATAATAATAATGTTATAAACATTCTAATGATATGAACACACGTGTCTTTAGTATTACACTTTTAGACATATTCTAAAATATGCCACATGAATAAAATTAGTCGATTTTCAAAATGTCGACGCATTTGAAAATAAGTTTGCATACCACTAAAAGAACACATACTACATCTTGCCTCCTCATATTCCTCGATTCTCTCTCTCTCTCACCTGATAAAAGTAGTCCCGGTCAATGGAGAAGAGGCCCCCGGCCATGGTCGGGGAGCGGATGGGCACATTGGGGTCACCCCCTCTCCTCTTTTTCTCTCGATCTGACACCTTGGCCCAGCGGAAGACGAGGTCCCAGCTGAACCCACCGAACTCATTGTCCGTCACTGCATCAGGTGGGGAGGGGGGTTACATTACTAGAAGATCAAGGGTGTGTCCGCGGCTTTCACATAACCAAATATTTATTCTTAAAAAATGTTTAATTCAATCAATGTTTGACCAAAATTGCATAATATATAAAAACATCATATTTTTCAGTAGAACACGTCGTTACTTGGGTTATCGGCTTTGTAAAAGTAACAAAGGTATAATAAATAAACAGTTTCACAATGATTAGTTTTAACAGAAGTGCCGCAGCTAAATTAATTTTCATGATTTTGATAGAATCAACATAAAAAATTAATAATAATTAAAAATATTAAATAACAATTAATTTAATTAAAAAATTTTTTTTAAATTAACGCGTTTTCAAATACTCTTATTCTCAATTTCGAGAGCTTTCAAATTGAGTACCTTCAAAAGAGGAACATTTAATCTAGACGGTTCTTTAGGGGACTGTACAAAACCATGTGTTAATTGCAATTTATTTTCTTTTTAATTTTATCTGAACCCTCGGAGAGCGTCAGACGCTTTTGGTCAGTTTAGTTTATTTACTTAGTTGTTGTTGTTGTTGTTGTTGACTTTGTTGACCGTTTCGGGCTCTTCGTAAAGAGAGGAGAGTGGCGGGGAGGGTCCCCCAAAGAAGCGGGTTCTGATGGTGGACGT
>JAUZND010006318.1:0-10814 GCA_034780555.1 Coelogynopora nodosa | reverse complement strand
TATTTTGTAGGTTTCCTCTTTTTATATCAAAATTTCTAAAAATATTTCTGCGTCGCGTCGCGTCGCGCTTGGTGGGCACAGGCCTTTACTCTTTTCAATATACAGACAAACAGTTTTAGTAAATATGGTTGACATGCCGACAAAATACCGACACAACGCTGACATGTCATGCAAAATAGGACCTTTATTATTCCTCTAAATTATAATGTTCAATAATATATGCTTTTAGTTTATACAATAACATTGTATTTATTACATGGCGATATCCAAAGTAGTTTTTTATAAAATAAGTATTAGAAAAACAATATATTCAAAAGATATTATTAACTAATTAATTAAAGCTAGCTATTAACCAATGAATTAGAGTTTGATATTAACCAATGAATTAAAGTTAGATATTAACCAATGAATTAGAGTTAGATATTAACCAATGAATTAGAGTTTGATATTAACCAATGAATTAGAGTTAGATATTAACCAACGAATTAGAGTTAGATATTAACCAATGAATTAGAGTTTGATATTAACCGAGGAATTAGAGTTATGTAGATATTAACTAAATAAATATTTTAAAAATATATAAATATTTTAACGTTTTTTAGTTGAAACATATTTGTAAACTTTAAATTTTACAGATAGAAGCGATTTTTCAACAGCAGCACCCATTCTCGCGTTTGCTTTATGTTTTATGTTAACAAATTTTGTTTGAATAAATAAAGAAAAATATGTCCTAGAAGGACGTTTACCCCTTTTTTTCATTGTCCTTTTTAGGTCACTGACATACAGTTGTAATCGTATACCACGCTCACGACAACTATAAAATAGTATCGTCTCCTTTATTGTCTTATTAATGGTCTGATTAAAATATATGCGCATTAATGTTATATTTATAATTTTTTACAAATATAAACGTTAATATGTTTCCTTCAATATTGTCAGCGCGCATAGGTAGTTGGGTACTTTTGTTTGGCATATTTCCAGTATGACTATAGGATCGAACACGCAGATCAAATAACCTTTTAGTGTTTTACTTCACAACCAATATATATTGCAATTTAATTATTTCGTCAAAAAGATTACAATTTCAAATACAGCTGCGCTAAAATTGATGTTATTACAATTTTCAATATCGAAATATGTAAAGCTACGCGCGGCACAGAATAATATGGTCAATTGGATATTATAAAATACTGTTAGCTGTTTACATAAATAGGTATAACAGCATATTTTGAATAAAAAGACACTTCGTGATTTTGATAAAAATACTAATTACAAATATAAACTAACATATATATATATATAATAGTAATTTGAGAATTATTAATAATCAACTATTATTCTTTTAGTTGTTTATGAAAGTATAAAACTTGTTTAAGTACTAATATTAAATAGACGATTCTAATGCTTTTTGGGTTTAAATAAAATTTATATTGCATTATTAAAAGAATATTGTTGAAAACTGCTTTAACTAAAAAGTAATTACAACGATTATGAAAAGAGAGAACTGAACTATATTATCAATACGAAATAACGTTCCCAATATCAGATTATTTTACGTAAATAAACATTCTGAATATTCATGAACCACTCAGTTTTTAAATAATTATTAAATAAAATAGTTGCTAAATTGAAGATAGTAGAAAATAAATATTTGTGAAAAAGCGCTTTCGAATTATAGATTATAGATTATTTAAATAGTTTACAGTAATTGTCCAATTGACTATATACAATAAATGGCATGATTATATAGCAAATATCAATAAAATAATTCATATAAATATAACTCAATTTATTTTTTTACAAAGAAAGTATATAACAGTGTTAGTCATAATTTTTCAACACCTGAAATCTTCCTATGAAATTATATGAATCATATGAATAATAAATAATTTTAATTAAAAAAATATATATATAATATAAAACGTTATTGTATATATATATATATTTATAATTTATGTAAATTTAAATGTGGCATTGTCAGCCTCTAGCCTTTGAGATACAAAAGAAATGGCCTCTAATGTGTTTGATGGATTGAATGCAAGAGGTGTTGAGTGACGCCGACTGATGTGTTTGTTATAAGTTTAGATTATTATACCTGTTTTCTTAAGTTTATTACATTTTTGAAACTGCAATTCTATCGTTAACGGATCCGAAGACTATAATTCGGCATGACATAAACACACTAGCAGCATTATAGAAACAGGGACTTCTGTATGAAGCTTGACGATAGACTTTTTCGACAATAATAAATAAAAATAATAAATAAATAATAAAATATCATATATATATATAAATAATAAAAAAGATAATAATAAAAAAATTAAATTAATTTAAATACTAAACAACAAAGTACTTTTTGCAAATATTTATTATAATTAAAATAAAATATTATTTCAATTTTTGCTAATTTTACCTTCACAATTTATAGAGTAATATTAATTTAATACATAACTCTGTATTATATTGGAATATTAAATACTGATAATGGGAATTAAGGCAAATAATCTGGAGATAAATAGAGATAAATAGTTCATACTTCACTATTTATTGCTGCATAAAATTATTCACTTCATTTTATTTAAAGTAACTAATATACCAAACTTACATTATTTTAACAACATTTAAAAAATTGTATAAAGTACACCATTTAAATGGTGTTATAAGTGTCATTTCAAAACATATTTTAAGTATAGAAAAACAAACGAATATAATTATAACATTTTATAATTACAGAAATCTTTATAAATTTAAATTAACAAATAATAAATTTATGTAACGACAAATTTATAGAAGAATATCAAAGTCAGACGAAAAATATCAAATTCTGAACAAGCAGCTTTTTTTCCCGTATAAAATAAAATTTAATTATTTAATAAGAAGTTTGTTTTTGTTGTGACTATTCAATAATTAACTTTTAAAAATGTTGTTAAAAGGAATGAAAATTATAAAAATTGTCACAACTTTAGCACATAGGAAAAGGATTCTGAATGTAAAATATAGTTTAAATAATATGAAGTATCCTTTTTTATTATTGATTTAATTGTTGCAATTAATTACAATTTTATTAATACAATTAATCATTACCGAAATAAACAAAAAATTTCACAAAATAATTCACTACTGTTTAGGAACATTTTATTTGTTAGCAGTTAGAAAATTAGAAAATATGTGACAAAAATACTTGTGATAAAAATTAATCAAAACAGTCACCAGTTGTACAAAAACATTCAGGCAAATATTTAAATAAGTAAAGTATTATAGTGCATTAAACAAATGAGATAATATTGTCAATTTCCCCGTTAAATATCTTTGAAATCTTCAACAAAAATTCAGCCGACTGAGATAAAAATCTATTAAACGTTGTATGTATATATGGAAGTCTATTAAGGTATATTAAAATCTATCTAAAGTATGGATGTATCCTTAATAAATCACATACCTTATTTCGTATAGTGCAATATCTCAAACTTGCCCTCCCTACACACAACTTCACAATGTGATTTTCGGTTTTAATCTAATATTTATCATCTATTGTATACTTGTAACTGGTTTTATTTATGATATTTGATAAAAATAAATTATTATCCGCAGATTAGAGCAATTTCATCTATTACAAACAGTCGGTTGGTTAAATTTTCAGGTAAAAGCTGCGTGCAGCTTCCACAAATGAATCTTCATCGACATATTTCCCACATGTAAAAATAGATTTTGCACTATAAATATAGGCCTACATACATTCACAGGCATATTTTTTGTATCAATATTTAAATCACATCTCAATTTGAGTTTCAAAAGTTCAAAGGTCTAACCTATCTTTGTGTTCCACGCATTGACTGAGAATGCAAGCCAACCAACTGATGTACACGCAATATCATCGTTAATAGTATTTTCTTGACATTTTTGTTTTCAATATATATCGAATATCCCCTCAAATTCTTTAAATAACATCTGTATTTTATCTACTTATATGGAATCGTTTTTTTAACGATAACCAACACATGTACATCTAGTGAGTGAAACACGGTGCTTCAGTCGTAATTGTAATTGTTATAAATATACATAGAATTGACGGTATAATGTTTTTAAGTCAATAAATAATGCTTTATTAAAATGACGATTGTATTTTTGTCGAAAATAGTCACAACTAAATAATACATTGATCCTCTAATAATAATCTTGCGATTAAGAATTTATGATTTCTTCTAAATGTTGTTCGAATATCATGAATTAGGTGTACTGTACCTTAATTAATCATTTAGATAAATGGTACTTTAAATCATTAATTTTAACTGTACATCGTTTTATTATGATATATATATTTATTATAAATATAGGGCTTTTAATATTATGTCATTACCAATATATACCCACCATATAGCTTTTGCATCTTTTATGGAATTTTAATTGGAATCTATACTATTTTTCGATAATTGTTATTATGGTGATTGGTCAAAAAGTTAAAAGAAATTGTTTTATAAATTAATTAAACACTAATTTAATCATATTAATGTAATATAAATTATTTAATATATATATAATTAAATCAAATTTAAAGTCGTATTATAATTGTTTTAAAATAAATAAATAAACAACTTTCTGTAAAATTAATCGCAAGAATAAATCGATATACCAATATAATCAATATATTTGCATTTAATATATTTTGTTGTGAAGCAAAAACACTTCCATTTTATTGATTAATTATTTATGGCATACGTTATTCTTTGAAACTACATATTTGCCTAATATTAAATCTAAACAATTGTTTTTTAATTCTTCCTGACCACCTCTTAAACTCCGTGTAACTTATTCACATGTAACGTTGATAAATCTTTGTTAAAATATTACCAAATTATATTTTCGCCAAAATTAGATGTGCTAAATTTATTCTTTGTTCTAGGTACTTTTAAGACTCAATTAATAACGCAACCCTAGTTTCCACAGACAGCTATATAAAAACTAAACTCTAATTTATACAGAAACTGGTGCAAACACAGTTTGCTTCTCCCCCTGTCTGTGTCCAAATAATAGAGATCAGCAAACTGTCACTTTTGACAAAACAGGACGCTATCATTCACGGATATATATATATATATATGTTGAAATGGTCGAGGGTAAAGTCCATCTATATACTTAACAATAAACAAATAAGCAGAAATTGAGCGGCATCAGATATAACGGGGAGGGTAAAACATAAAAGAAAGGCGAATGGGTTGTCAGGTTCAAATATTTGCTATTCGAATTTCGTGAAATGAAAAAGTTGACATGCTGCCTACTTGTGATATAGAAAAACAAGATCAGAATAACAAGTAATTAACAGAAAAAGATGCACTATTTATAAAGCAAGGAATGAATTACTAATCGAATATTTAGTAATTTCGGATTACAATTTTATTTAAACTGAGATACTATATATCGCCACACATTAAATTATCTAGGTATCTATTCTCACCTCCACTGAGTTGATAGTTTTCCCGTAAATATAAATAGTATAGTATATGGTATGGAACAACGAGAGAAGTCTTGGAAATTTCTCTGGAATTGATTAGATTCCGCTCAATGGTAATTACCCGTGACACGAAAAGAAAAAGTTGTACCAAATGACGCAATACAGCGTAAATCAACCTGACATTCTGGGCGGATGTATTCCGTCCTTGCTGATGTAGTAGTTTGCATATATTTAGAGCCAATTCAATGTTGATGAAAGAACATATGTTCCCTTTTATCTTGTTCAAAAATAGTATTGACTAAAATAACGAATTTATATATATATCTGTTTATGAAAGTATGATTTCGTTTTAAATTTTTAAATTGCATTTATACTAAACTATATATAATTGTAGTAACGCTATAAGTTTTTGGTTAACATAATGCACCTCTGATGGAATAGTTGTATTGGGATGCTTTGCCGTATAATAAACAAACTATCATTCCCACTTTAATAGAACGTAAATAATTGTACGTTAAAAACTGTCAAATTCAATTATTTGTACACAAAGAGTCGTAATTTCTTTCCAATGAATGCTAAAAATCGTCTATTATAGAAAGAGGTGCAACCTATTGCATGTAGGTCATGTTTGCTTATTTTAAAGATATGGATTTTATAATCATATTTTTTAGAATATGTATTTTATCAAACGACTATTAAAACAATATTAATTCAATACAATTAATTAATATACGATGTTTAGTATATATTTAATCATAATAGCATCATAATATTTTTGATAAATCAAAATGTGTATTTTTACCTGTAATTATGTTATCGTAATTGATATTATAAACAAATAGTTTTAAACGATTTTTAAGAAAACTTTTATTTATTGCGCAATGAATAAATCTAATGATGATATAGTGGCGTTATTATTTAGGGATGTTCCGAACCAAATAGGCTATATTTATTTATTTCATCAATTAGTTTCATTTTAACGACGTTAAGTTTAGGAGTTACGAGGGGGGAAGTGAGGTATCAGGAATTAACACCCCGCTCGTTTCCAACCCGTTCAAACTGGAAAGTTTAAATCTTTTGATTTCTATCATAAAACAATTGATTGAATGTTAAAATTATAATTAAGATAAGAAATAATACTATGAATTAAACTGTGAAAAGTAAATAAACGTCAACAATTATAAACGTTAGCAAAATTTACAATTTCGCAATTAATAAACATATATATTGACATTTATTAGTCAAAGACTAGGAAAAGGGTTCATTTCAATTTCATAATACGACTCAAAATATCACACTTTGCTCAACAGAAGAATGAGTTCAGAATACCAGTGTCAGTTTGTGTTGAAGCAATAATAACATATTTATATAATAATACAAGGTTATAGGATTACGCGACATAAAATATTTATTTTTCCTTTTTAATGTTAGTTAGTACGGTAATCAGGAGTTTTGCCTAACTTCCAGTGAAAAAATGTCGTCTGACCTTTTCTGTTGTTTGGATGTCTTTTAACATATGCCTCTAAGAAAACAGCTGTCAACCTATTTATATCATGAATTATAGAGCCTTCAGACATGATTCTGTCTAGAAAGTGTTCTCAGGAAAGTATGGATACAGATTTATGTGTTACAGCAAGTTGGCAATGATTATAATCGGAATCAGTTATTATAAAGTTGTTGACTTTTCAACATGTTTCTTACATACTTAATCAAGAGAAAATTATTTTATACAATGAATATCTCTTGCAATACTATAACTCTTTACCCAAAATATAAAGCGCGTCCTAACATTACATAAATGGTGTATTTTTGGATCAGTATAATCGTTTGATGTTCACAATTAAGATATTTCGTCCAATAAAACAAGAATTTTATTGTTATTTTCTGTTGAAAAAGAAGGCACCCATTTCCTCTAAACTAACCGGTTTTTACTATTTTCTGCATGTTTTGGAAAAAATTATACTACCAGAAACATTATAGTAGCACAAGCCTTTCTTGATCACGGACATTTCCTCCTTCCCATTTATCCCTGATACAAATAACTAGGCGGATATTTGCTTTACAACCAGTTTGTGAAAAAAAAATTCACACCTACTTGAATTTATCTATGGGATGTATTTTCCAGACTTAATTGTGCGAGAAACTATCTTCGCATATAACCGCTCTTCCTCCTTACCGCACTAGAGTTTATGTGATCTTCTGATCAACATTATATATTTGTTTATGTTTGTTATCTATGAATAATAATAATAATAATAATAACAACTAAAACAAAGTACACATTGTATGAACTTTTTACTTTTTTGTTGATTTATATAAGTTATAACACAATATCTAACAATGTAAAAAAATTGTTGTTTGCATTAATGGGACACTACTTGTACAGATACTACTACCACGTAACTTAATTTTTATCTATATAACTCATACATAGCTTCCTATTACTGTATGTCACTTACATCCAATACCCTTATCAGCTCCTCACAATCTGACATCCTACATACTTTAATTTACTGATCCCATTATTATCATAAAGTGCTCTATTTTAAAGCTGATGATTTCTGTCGGAATACTGAGGTCTTCATTACCCTCCCTGGATTTGCAACAGCTTAAAATTACTAAAATGTATCAAGATTGTCTACTGTTTTATGCGGATGATACAATTTTCAATAAATCAATAAAGATTACACAGTTAACTAATAATATTTTCAGTATACTGCAAATTGAAACCTTAACTTTCTATAAATCATATTGTTAAGAGCGCCTCGGCTGTTAATCTTGAATATTATATACGCGTCTCGTCTATTCTCTAACATAATATAGAACTAGCATTAGAGAAACGAAGAAATTTAAATTTGTAATTTAAATGTAATTCGCAGCAATTTATGTTGATCACTTAATATATGATGAAACTGAATAAAAAATTTACTTATATAATTGAAAATGAGAAGTTTAATTCTGCACCTAGTGACTTTACAAAATATGTTGATTATACGTATGAATTTTATTAAATATTAGTATATATGTCTTTCAATGAGTGTTAGTAGTATAAAAAGGGTGGATTCCAGCACACTTTTTGACCTTTGACTTTAACACTTGACCTTTGAACAGACCCCACAAATGTAAAATGACTTAGAGTTTTCGCACCCAAATTCCCTGCTCCCATTTTTTACGATCCGGATCATTATGGATCATAAATAAACTAAAATCTTTCATTGGGTATATCTTTATAGGGTAGTTACTTATGACAACCAAAGTTGGCATGATGACACACAATTATACGACACATATTTTTATACTACTTAAAAATATTTGAGAATAACCTTAAAACATTTAAATAGTGTCTAATTACATTATGATCTTATTATTTAATTATAAATATTGTTTTTAGACGGTTTTTTAAATTTTGGCAATAAAATGACGTCATTCGTGACGTAACTTTTGTTTTTAGTTTATATCTTTTGATGTTTACAACTTATGACAACCAAACTTAGTATGATGACTCACCAACATAATACAAATTTTGTATACTACTTTTTTTGTAAGTAGTATAATTATATATTTTTATTTTTAAATATAGTAAAATAAAATTTAATAGAGAGACATTCAGAATAGCTATGAGCTAGTGTCAAATTTTTGAACATCGGTTGAAATTTAACGAAGTTATAGACATTTTAGTGATTTACTGCGGATTAAATCAAATAGTTTTTGTTCATATAGTAGAATAAAATTAAATAGATAGACTAACTTTAAGTCACTGCTTATTATTTTTTAAATCGATTGAAATTTCTCAGAGTTGTACACATTTTCCCATTCTGATGTATTATAGCCATATTGCACGATGATTTCAATGAGGATTCTGACGTTCAATTAGCTTGATTTTGCTACTTACAGATTGATCTTCCTCACCTCAAGTTTAAATAAAGAAGCTTTTACATATAAATTTCATTCTGCTTCCAGCTCTCGACATGAACGGTCGTATTTGAAATCGCTCTCTCCGAACTTATTTTATAACTTTCAAAATTGTGATGGCGAACAGTTGGAAACAAGACACACAACCACATATCGACAGCGATGAGCAGGGCTCCCCATTGAGGCAAGAGTTGCGTATTGACGATGGTTAAATGAGTGACCTACTTAGAATGATATGCAGATTTTATGCTATACTTAAAACAAGCGGTACAATCAAATCATCCCGGCAAAGCATTATCACGCCTCCTCGGAGTGCCTGATGGGCGAAAGACTAAAATAATTAAAGATTTTTTTAATCTCAGAATACAACAATTATAAGCATACACAGATGTGCAATTCTATGTGTCAGTATTACTGACATTTGTATGCTTTCTTTTTTACTCTGCCTACCGCTGTCTAATTTTGAAATAATTATAATAATAAATGGCATTCTATCTTATTAATCATTTGTGCTTTAATTATTCAAAATGAATCTTTTTTTAAGAATTTATAATTTGCTGAAAGTTCACTTATAATATGACAAATCAGAATTAATTAAGACAATATAGAACGAAACCGATAGTTGTAAGAGACCATCTAAAATTTAAAATATTGTAAATGAACCATGTTGTAGACCCTTGAAATTATTAGAAAACACATACAAAATAATTACATTTCATGATAATTTAGATGTCCAATCGGAATTTATTAGGACAATGTAGAACGGAACAGGCTCTGTATGAGAACATCTGGAAAAGATAACTCATAATCACATAAAATGATCCAAAAATATACACTAAATACAACCACCTACTAGATAGTTGATAAACATAATTTATGACTGTTAAAGTTTCAATCATGAAGAATAATTATCCTTTATGTAAAAAGGCTATTTTTCGAATTCCTGCACAATTACTGCATGTACACAAGGTACTGTTTAACGCAAGAGAGCTTACTTCGATCAAGGATTTATTGCTACTGTCGATTCTTATACCACTTAACGCAATTTTTTTTACTACATTGGAATTATTCTTAAAGAAATGATTACCTACAAAACTGAAAAAAATTAACTAATTCTGCGAAGTTATCGATGAAACGAAATTCCCAAAGTTGCTTTACTGCATGGATATCAGTAAACACAAGATTTCGAACGAGAAATCAAACTCAAATAATTCAGTTAGGGACTAGGTGTCAATACTGTGCGACGACGAGGAGGAAACATCAATAAAATCGACGAAGGAGATGGTGAACGACTAGGAGTAAGAGAAAGAGTCGACGCTTCTGACTACAATTATGGAGGACATACAGAAGAACATACAGAAGAAATTGACCCTGAAGGGGTTGAAACACGAAGTATATACAAGACAAAATAATGAATAATATTGAACTATGGGGTTAGGGGGGTAGGTGGGTT
>JAUZND010006316.1:0-10815 GCA_034780555.1 Coelogynopora nodosa | reverse complement strand
CAAAATAAACAATTTTATTTAATATGGTTGCAGTTTACTGTCATATATACCCAGGACCAACAAATGATAAAACTAATTAACATAAAAAGAACCTTAAAAATTTATTAGACCAACAAAAAAATTTCCATGACATTTCCATGACACTTCTCCATTTCCATGACTTCCATGACTGCTATGAACCCTGCAAATAATTTGGTTGAAAACAATTAATGAAATGAAATTTCATCGCGCGTCAAACAGAGGCAATTGTGCCACTGTCTCAGCAAGTTCAATATGGGTTGAGTCCTCGGGTCCTTTCGGTAATAGCACGCACATTTCTGCTGCAGTCTTCATATCTAATCCGCCTTAATTTGCAGTGTTTATATTTTTTAATTGTGGTTGGTGAAAATGATCACCCAAAGCGCTTTGCAGTAAATTTGCATTCCCAATGTCTACAGACAGTGACTGTTGTGCAGTGGCAATCGTTGCATCGCCAATATTGTTTGTTGCCCGATTTCTTGATGCTTCGAAAATGAAAATTGTTTAAAATAAGTGCCTTTCCATTTCTAGCTGTATAGGGATGAGTTAAACCTGGAACTTAAGCCATCTTAAAAAATCTGTTTGCAATAATTATACACATTTAGACCTATAAATACATATTATATTTTGAATTGTGTCCCATGGTCAGTCCGGAATACGACCACCCGTGTAATATAATAATTAAGGTGGCCCCAGTATATTTTATGTGAATATAAATTAAACATTAAATGGGTTATTATATGTTATTTTTTACATTAAAAACCTGATCGTTTGCATTGTAATTTTGCATCCACTATATTATTAAATTTCAGGAAATATAAATCGAATATCAAATGTCAAACGAAATTGCAACCCCATATATCCCCCAACCATTTAGTTGATATGCCAAGTGCATGACACAGATTATCTTGATTATGATCTCTTGATGAGACTTTAATAAATTCCTTCCTTAATTAATTATTTTATGTTTTTTTCGTATTATTTAACTCTAGCGAATTGGCAATTTAATTCTATTATATTTTAAACATATTTAGGTATCTGAAATCCGTATATCATTGTCAACCATTTACACAGAGACATATTGTCACGTGGTTTTTGTCTCGCATATAAGCTCGCAAATTATGTCTGACTGCACTCTATTTACTTTGCAAGCATAAAATGTATAGTACAGTAGGTTTTCCATGGGGGAAAAATACAAATTTAAAATCAGGATTATCACGAAGTTATCCATGGTCTGCAAACTTGAATCGACACACAAACAATACATACACAAACCGCGCTTGAGCCTCAGCTCTGCTCACCTTAGCACACTCAATAAGCGTGCCGCCCGTCATCACCAAATCGTCCACAATAATCACGTGACAGCCGCGCGGGTTCCCCTCACGGATACGGACCAATCGTTTGCGACCGTCGCGCACCTTGGTGCACACAATCGTCTCCCTGTCGGTTAGCGCGGCTCCCTCCATCAGCTTGCCGTACCGTTTGCACGCCCCATCATCCGGGAAGGCGATGACCAGCGGGTTGGCCTTGGCGAAGTCCTGCTTCTGCAGGGAGGAGAGCCGTTTCACGAGGAGTGGCAGTGCTGACTCGAGTCTGGTGCGGGGGAAGGGGAGGGGGTGGAAGGGATACGTGCGCGTCGTTTGGTTAGTCTGATTGGAAATACTGGATCGGTTGCCTCAGTTGGGGAGAACTTAACTGGGGTTTCAGATCCTTATAGTTGGCGGTGGACAATACAGAACTATAGAACACTGTATTTACAAAATAGAAATTATACCTACCTATATATTTTAATCAATTGTAAAACTTAAACGATAATCAATGATTTTTTACTTTAAAATAGCATCAATGCCTGAACGAAAGCGTTCGCATTTATATATTTATTATATTGGTTTTTATATTATATATATATACGTATTTCTTAATTTATGCTGAAAAATAAATATGCCAATGATGATAAAATCGACATTAAAATTGATGACTTAGTATGACTCATCAATACCACACAATACCTGGGCAGGATACTGTCCGAGAAATAAAACCTCTCTTGAAGAGCGTGGATGTCATATACAACGAGCTTTGGTGGGCCCGATCGAGTCATTGAAATTCCAGAGAGAAGCGAAGCCAGAGACTGAGGGAAAGAGATACCGAAGACGAAAAATATGTTCATAATAAATTAAGTAGCGATGAAAGCCGTATAATTATAGAATTTGATTATCACACTATCTGTTTATAACTTGTTTTCTAATGAAATAAATACATCTTTTAAATTAGATATATTATTAAGAAAATAAAAAATTCAAATGTATCATAAAATTATATTTAAATTAAAACATCTACTTAAAGCAATATGGTCTACACAAGCGTTCATCAAGCCTTTTGTTTAATTTGTGGTTTGATATTGTTTTATAAAAATGTATTTGATTAAAAATATATATATAGTGGTCAACTTTTTTTTTTAGTTATACAATTATTTAATGTGACGATTTTTGAAAAATAGAAATCGAGCCTATATCGAGCTTATCCAAATTATATAATTTTTGTTAGCTTGCATGAAATTGTTCAGGAAATTATAATATAAACATGAAATATATTTATTATAAACAGAAGAATTACATTTAATAAAGAAAAACTTTAAAACAAGAAAAAGCCATATCATACGATAATTGATAATCATAAAATGATAATTATACATCACACAAAAATGAACACTAATTAACTGCAGAAATAACAGAAATCAACTGAAAGTGACTGACATTAATCATTATAATTAAACATATATAGTTGATTCAAAGTCAATACTCATCAAATAAATTAAGTAGAATATAAATCTTATCTGACTGAATCCGAATGTTTTCAATATGTACACTGTTTAATGTTACACTTTTTTTCTGATATAATTGATTTAATGTATAATCGCTATACACATGTATATGTTTAATAGCATTAATATATATATATAACAAAATGGAAGTTAAATTCTAATCAATTTTCACCTTAGCGGTGGCGACTTGGCCCTCTTCATCAACTCGCTCCATTGTAGCACACGGGAAATACGGCAGAAGAACCGTCAATGACTTCGCTGAATATCTGGGTAATTAAGAATCGGCAACATCTGTTTGAATCTTGGTTCAGAATAATATCGGTCGCGATTAATGGTGATTTATCCTTTTTCACATAATTAAAAAAATTAACTTAGTAAAAACTTAAATAAAAAACAGCATTTACTGATTTGTGAAAGTTAATATTATTCCACATAATGCATTTAAAAATCAATTTCGTGGAAAGTAAAATTAATAAAAATTATGTTAAAATGAATTTTCCAGTCATGTAATACATACTCCATAGTTCAAATAAAAAGGCGTTACTTGATTTATCAGTGTCTGTGACATATAAATTTTTCCCGTTCTATATATACTTATAATGATGTATACGATCTGTGTGACAGCTACATAAATTAAAACAGCAAGAAATTGATTGGTATAAAAATGTTTAAAGAAAATAAATCAAATAGAATTTTATAAATAATATTATTTGCTATACTTAGGAGATACAATATAGTTAATGTAAAAAATAATAGACAAATATTTAAATGTTACTTCCAGAACTTTTTGCCTAGTAGACATTTGTACAAAAAAAAGACAAATTTGTTGTTTATATAATAATTTTAATATTTGAAGTTATATAACATCTATAAAACGAACAATTAATTGAACAATATTATGCAAACATTGAAACAGTTGAAAACTTTTCAAACTGTTCGAAAACAAATACAAAAACAGGAAATTAACGGATATGTTAAATGTCTATCAGTTTTAGTATCTATCCGTTTTCATATTACACAGAAATTACTGAAGATAAAGGACAACAACGATATACACTAATAAAAATAATGCATACCAGTTTTAAAAATAGTTTTACTTATGTTAACAAAGAAATTATGCAGCATGTGTATAGCAGGTATAATTAATTTTAAGGTTCAATGTTTACGTATAAAACTTAAGTCTTGGATACTATATCTTTATCAGTAGGTATAGGATATAGTTAAATTTATTTCAACAATTGCATCATGTATTACTTTTAACACTCAGTAGTATTATTACCTAGGAATACAGTTCAACATAGATAGTTGCTCGAACAGAACAGATGGTTGATGAAAGCTTGCCAAAAAAATTACTGAAAAATAAATTACATAATTAGTAAAAGAAGGCGAATTAACATATAATATTGTTATAAATAATATAAGAGAATGTAAAAAATAACGTGCATTTTACGCAAGACATTTTTTGACAGCTTTTTCAAATCTCAGACCTTTAATTTACTTTTTAATAGGGACTTACAAACTAATAAATATTAATTAATTAAATGTCCTCTGTAAACAAGTCTACCTCCATCGGTTATGTAAGTGTCTAATGTAATAAACCTTTAATATATGTTGTCAAATTGCGGTATTACTAGAAAGCTGACAATATTTCCTATATTTAGTGATGTAAATGTTATTAAGCTAAAAACAATCGGTATAATTTAAAATAAGCTACAGAAAAATCATTAAAAACTGTTTTAAATGAAAATAACACAAAAAACGTGTAAACTATTGCCAAATGACGCTCTACAATGTTCAAGTTGGCCTTTTCTGGACTCTAACCATGTTACTTATCGTCAGTAAAAACAACTTTCTCTATAAACAGTGACGGTTTGAATGGCTTATAGTACAGTTTCTTTTAAACTGCATCCATAACATTTACGTTTTGACGAATGTACGATGTTGATTGTTGACAATTATTTAATAGAGGGTATTTTTCATTTATTGACAGGTGCGATTCTACAAAAATAGAAATCAAAAAGAAGAACCAGAAATAATCAAAGCGACTGTCAAATAAGAAACAAAATGTAATAATAACATCAGGGTGGTTTAATGGAAAAACCCACATTCATGACTAAACTCCAGAAAGGTAAAACAGAAGGATTTAGTTATCATCAAACCACAAATATTATTTATAATTGATGTTTATAACTCAAACATAGCTTGTACTATATGCAAACAGGCCTGCAGTGATAAGATACGCAAGTCAAACCTGTGGATTTAAAAATCAGTCTGTCAAATCCAAAAATCAGAAGAATAATTAGGGACTAGCCGGATCATATATAAAGCACATGTAACAAGAAATATATATAATAAAAAGGGGAAGAAAAAATTATTAACCATGTTGCGGGACTTTGGACCCTCAGCGTTTTTATAATTGTATCTTATAAAGTTTGTTTTTACTTAAATAAAACTTGTATTATATAAAAACAAAGTACAGTTACAGTATACCCTTTTAGAATCGATGGAGAGGCTCTTTAAATTTTAAACATTATTAAAAATGTAGTGGTTAATCCATATTTAAAAAAACGGAGTATATTATATGACAAATTAAATATACTTTTTTAAACACAGAGTGGATTCATAGTTTATATCTATATCCATTTATATATATTGATTGGTTCCATAAGGCATTATTTTAATCTAAATATTAAAAAAATTTTAGGGCCATAATTCGCGCTACTAATAATTGAATGTTAACTAAATGCAGTTATATAATCTACCTCATAATACTAATAATCATGGAAATTAGACCATAACTCACTAACTTGAATACAATTAAGAGATAAAAATACCCTACCATCTTTTCCAATCATTTCCTTAACATTTTCAATGAAGAGATTTGGGAAACCATCTTCGAACTCATTCCAATGAATAACTTTCTTGAATACAATGTGTCGCTGAAAACATATGTATAGTCATGTCAATACAATAAATGTTTAGTAAGTTATCGGTTAATAATGTTACCTTTAATTAGGGGCCATCCATAAAGTACATAATCTCAGATTTTCAAAATGTTGGTAACCATGTCAATAAAATAAAATGTAACAAGAGAATAAATGATAAATTTATCAGATAGTAATTAAAAAGTTCGTCCATTTGCGGACTAAATTTGTGGTCTGTTTTGGAAATGTAACAGTAATTCACAATTAACTTTAAAAAATTAGTATTAAAATTAATAATTCAACAATTTGTTAATGCATTAAATTAATCAGATGGTGACTTTTATTGACTGAAACAATGCATTTTGATATATAGCCAGCATTTCTGCAAAAATGATCATCTATCACGCTTTAATTATAATTTTACTTGTGAAACTTCCTAGCTAATTTAAATTTACAGTAATAAATATTAATAAATTATTATTGTTACTAAAATATGATAAAATGCACTATTTTATTCATTAAAATTTTCATTCATATTTAAATTGACAAAAAGAAAAAGTATTAACAAAAAAATTAAGAAATAATATAATCACCAAAGTAATATCTTATGAGGTATTACAATATGTTATTACCACTCTGTTTCTATTGTTACAAAATGTTACCAAATTTATATTTATACAATATTCATTTTATAATCATATTGAAAACAACAAAATTATGTTTCAATAATAGCATAGCAAGGGACATCAATAGTTAACATTAAAAGTATTATATAAAATAAATGCAACAAAGCAACCAACATTTCAAAAATGATACAAAATAAGTTTTTTGATATAAATAATTACCTTGTTTGAGATTTTGCCACTAGCCTCCTCAATATGAGACGCTAATTCATATTGTGATGGGTGTGAAAATAACCAAATAGGGTCCTTGTTTACCATTTGAATTGATTCTATTAAATATAAACAAAAATACACTATTTATAATTGTCAATAAATAATTAATTAAAATACGTCTATAAAAATAACTAGAAAAATGTTTAACATTTTTAATATAAATTTAAAAAATTAATGAAAACTATTATTACAATGTTCAACAAATGAAAGAATGATGTTTAATTCTTACAAATTAATTAATGTTTAATATAACATTAAAACTAATTTTAATATATTTGTAAATTTAGAAAAAATATTCTAATATGACAACATCATAAATTTTAAAGGAAATAAATTATACACAATAATATATAAAATAACAAAAATTAATTGTTTTTTATACAAATTTTACAACATATTAAAAATAATTTTGAAATTCAAAATAGTATAACACTGTTAAATATATTACCAGCCTCTTTTAAATTTTATTAAATGATAGTTAGTCATATATATACTATATTATAGAAATATATCCTTAGAGGTATCAAATATTAACATTTTAAATAGAAAATATATTATTTAAAATTTAACTAATTTGTAGTTTATGTCAGAACTTACTTAATTTAAATAATAGTTAATATGTTATGGATTAAAAAACTGATTTAATTGTTATTTAGTTCACATGAAGTGTTATAATTTTTGCCTCATTCATATTTTTATTTTAAAATGTACATCTTTATATAATTTGTAAAAGTATTACATATTAAAAAATAAAATGTGTGGGTTTACATTTATATACTGTAATAAATTAATTTTAAATGGAAATTTTCATTTTTTTGTTATTGGTAAATTCGTTCATCTTTGTGCATTATCAGTACACTGAACATAAAATATAAAAGTTGCAATATCTAGAAAGACAATTAACAGAGTGCATAATGGGAGAGAAAAAAAGTGAGACAGGATTGATGAACAATATATCCCACACCCAATGAGCATAATAACCTGTTTTCAGAGCATTGTTCAGCATGGGACCCTACCTCTATTTTTAAAACCATATTATGTAGTATTATTATAATGCTGTGATAATGATATATTTATCTTATATAATTAGTAAATCACGTGGCATTTTATTACCAATAGATTTTGGACTTGCATATACAAATTTGAAAGTGGTGTAACTAGTGTTAAGGATCCAAAAGAGATAGAAGTAATGTAGTACTGTCCATATACTATTCATATTATTTAAATATATTACTATATTAAGATACATCTCATTGTCATGCCACGAGGAAGTATACCAAGATATATTTTTTAAATTATTGAAAATATATTTGTATAGTGCATTTAAAAGATTATAAATCTTTATAAAAATAGTAGGAAGATGTACATGTATGTGCCATATAACTTTGGGAAGCATGTTGAAATAAAAATAAAGCCAATATTCGATAACACTTTTGATAAAAGGGACCCAAATTTTAGTATCTAGACAGCCTCGTCAGGGGCACATCTGTAAAAGTTTGTTGAAGCTGTCTAATATGAAAATGTAGGCCTATCTTAATAAAGGTTTTATCACTGACTCAGCATACGTTTTTATACTATTAAAATAAATAATAATACGAAAAATTCTAATTAGTTAGTGCTATTGGTAATGAATAGTTAAAACCTATAACAATTAATCTAATAAAATAACTTTTAAAAGTTTAAAAGATACATAATTTATTTGAAATTTAAAAACATTTATATATTGCTTATTTTTACTAATAGTACTAAATTTTATATGTGATGTTCCTATGGGTATTTGGCGTTAAATTATGTAATAATGGCTACATAACATTAAGTTACATGCTATTATTCTGTTACAAGCCTCTGTACATAGGAGAGAATTATTCCAATAGATTCCAAAAGTTTCTTTTTGTGTCTGTAAAATATTTATTGGCTTTAAATAGCATTATTTTTAAAGATATTTACAGAATTATATGGAGAACAGCTTTCATTTTGAATATGACATCATAGATAAAAAATGAAATGGCAGATTAAAAATATATATTATTTGAATTAGTATATTAACCATTATATGATGAGAAAGTCAATAGTTGTAGAGTATAAAAGCATACAGCTTAAATCTAAACATCACCTATCTAGTAGATAAGATCAATAATAATGTAAAGTTTTATATCAAACAACTCCAGATACTGGTAAGATTAATCCACAAATCTAGAAACCTAAAAACTTCTCTGAACAAACATATGACAATGATCTGTTATTTGGTTAACTGTCACATCACTAAAATTTAAAAAAAGATAAACTCTGCAACAAAACATAGTGCACACATATGGCCATTTGTGCACACTGCAGCTCAACCTATACTAGCTCCAATATCATGTGCTTACATGTGCAAGCAAGAGAACACATGAACTCCAGCTCTAGCTCCCTAAACAAACACAAAACAAGATGTCATGACCTATTTAAAATATTAGGCACTGACCCCAATAATTTGGGTCTATATACCAGAGAAGCATTGTGGATACAACAAAAGTCCCCCATCAACAGCCGGCTGAAATCCCTAATATTTGCCAAAGATATTTTCTAGGATTCAATTTCTCCATAAGTGTATCATTTTCTTATATATTTTTTATAAAAAAATTAATGTTTTAATATTCAGTAACCATTATGTTTAAATAAGTGATTATCAATCAGTTTTATATTACTTCTTTACCAGTTAAATATTTTAATTTTTCTGCTTATTTTATTTTGTTTCTAATAAGTTTTTACTTATTCATAATTAATTATATCATATAAAGAAATACATCTCAGTAAATCATTAATATTGTCTGACTATATTTTGCATAAATATAGAAATAATATATTAAGGTCAATTGCATATGTTATGCTCATTTCATTTGTTAAATTTTTTAAATATCTAAATATCAGACATGAGATTGGAGCCTAAAATTCTATAAATATATTTTAATCCATCAATATTTTAGCCATAAGTTAGGTTTTTTGGGGTCTTCCATCAGAAAATTTTTAAGAATTAAATGCCACATGCAAATTAAAGCATATCTAAATTCAAAATAAAGGTGAGTAACATATGCAAATTTCTATAAATCTCTCAATCCAATTAGTCAAATTGTAGGTAGTAAATATAACAATATAGACCCAATAAAATAAGTTTGAAAGAATGATGAAATATTATCTTTTGTATTACTTTCTGAAAAATAGATTTATGAGTATATATTTTATCACAGATAATGTGCATGTATTGTAATATTTGGAATATATGGTTTATAAAAATACCTAATGCTCATTTTCAATGCATTATAACATTCAATGTCTTTTAATTATATATACTGGGAAAATATATGATTAATTATGTACTGATATAATAGTTCTTAGAATATTATCATTAGACAATACCTTCAAACAAAATAATATCTAGCTTAGTTTTCTAATATATATGTTTTATGCACAATTTGAAAAAAATTAATGCATAGGGCCTAGATTATTTATTGTGCAATAATTACTATATAATTATTATTACAAAAATATTTATCCTGTATGCAGATGTGTACTTATAAAATATATTGTGAAACAATTATATTAGTAATATCAAACAAATTATTCAACAGTCTCAATATTTTAAAAATATATTTATATAATCTTTGAACATAAAAGTAATTATGGTAAAATTCCTGATTTGGAAACAAAATTGATTAATTCAATATTATGCATCTAGCATTTTATAAAAGTCAAAGAATAGAGATATGCATGACTAAATCCAATGGTGATTTATTCAATTATTTTCATGCATCTCATGAATAAATTAAAAGGAAGATTATATTGTTACAAGTAAGTGTAAGCTTTGATATATCATAGACTGAGCAAATTTTTCTATACAGACTAGTTCAATATAGTCTCTATGTCAAGGATATTCTTTGAATTACTTTTTTAATAATATTTTTTAAAATTATTCTAAAATATTTTAGATAAATGAAATTGTGTTCAATATCTAAATTTGCTATATTATTTTTAGGACAATATAATCATAATTTTAAATTTGCTATATTATTTTCGGGTGAATACTAAATATATTCAAGCCCGTAGCAATACTTTTTTCAGTGGGGGGGGGGGGGGGGGTGGGCACTTTTATAAAAGAAACAATTACCAAAATAACCAT
>JAUZND010006315.1:0-10815 GCA_034780555.1 Coelogynopora nodosa | reverse complement strand
GTTTCGAGGGGGGGGGTGACGTGAGAATCTACCTTCCATACTACTAACGCCGTCTCATATTTTGACATTGTCAGTATAACAAGCTATCTAATATTTTGATAGGGACCGAATAACGTTGTCACTTACTACTTCGGATACCATAAATAACGCTGTTATTTCGGCATTATCAAGCTATGAGACGGCGTTAATCCCGATTGTATTTTTAAGGTCGCCGGAATACCGCCGTTATTGAATAACAATGATATGTTAAATTACCCTATTTATTTGTTTGGTGTGTCAGGGTTGGAATAACGCCATCTAATATAATTTGACAGTGTTCGAATAACGCCGTCACTTATGTTGACATTGTTCGAATATAACGGCGTCACTTCATTTATTTATATTTCTGAATAACGTCATCACTGAATAACGCCGTCACTGAATAATGGCGATTGAAAATTACAATCCGGAATAACGCCGTCTAATATTTTGATATAGGGACGGCATAACGCAGTAACGTTGGATATCAACAGGAAAACGAACAGCCCTGAGTTTTTACTAATTATAAATTAATAATAATGTTGCAAATAATAAAGAGTTTTACATTATTACTATTAGAGCAATATAATCCATATTGTATTTTACAGTAAACCTTATTCAGTGAAGGCGTTATTTCGACCGTCAAAATATGAAACGTCTCAAATATTCCGGATTGCAATTTTAAGTCACATGTTATATAAATTTATTGACGGCATCATTCAGTGAAAACGTTATTCAGAATAACGGCATTATTCCAACCGTCAAAATATAAGAACGCGACATTTGTCCGACTGGCCTGACAGACCATGATATTCAATGATGGCGGTACAACAATATTAGTCTTAAATATTACACTAAAGTTCCGGTGTTTTATAGCATAAATGCAATAAAGCTATTTCATGATAAAAAGATAATATTGATACATAATAATTAAGTTACAGAATAAATACGCCTACATTGAAGTAATGCTCTATAATTGTCTCTTGTACTGTAAATGGAGCGTTTTTTGTATATTTGACCAGCTAACCCTCGAAAAAAGCACCCAGTTTCTTAGATTGCAGAGTAAATATATTTATATTAAATCAAGAGCCACTAACAAAACATTTTATATAGCTAAACTCGCACAACTGATTTGTCTAAAAAAATACACTACTAATGCGGCTGATCTTCAAATCAAATATATACGAATTTAATTTTTAACTAATACTAATTAATAAATAATTAATATTAATACTATTTAATAACTAAAACTAATACTAAACTAATACTAAGACTCTTAACGACACATAATGAGAAAACAATCTATTCCAAAATTTTATATTTCACCAGTGTAACACACAGTTCTTAATAAATACAGGGTACAAGTCAAAGCACAAAAGAACTAGTTTCGATCTATTTAGATTTAGCGGAAGTCTTCTTCTCTTTCTTGTCCACCTTCTTCTCGGTAACCTTCTTCTCCACCTTCTCTGTGGGATTCTCCGACTTGGACTCCCTCAGAGAGTGACTGCGCGATCGCTTGCGTTCCTGTTTCTTGTCACGGGCCTCCTTATGTCTGGTTGCTAGGAGTTTGGTAAACTCGGTGCGCGCCTGTCGCTTGACAACCATCCTGCGCTTCTTGAGGGCCAGACGATGCCTCTTTCGCTGGAGAACCATGGGGGTAACGAGCCGCTGGATCTTGGGCGCCTTGGATCGCACCTTCTTGCCACCTACAAGTGGGGAGGGGCACAGGTAGGGTTGTAGGACGATTTAGCGGAGATGTGGTACAGGTAAGTAGTTAATAGGCTATATAGAAGACCATATACATATTCCCCTATAATTTACCGGACTTCTTTAACAACTTATTAATTCACTGAGATTTCTAGCCTTCTGGGAACATTGTGTTCCTCAAACTAAATAAGTACATCAAATAAAAATAAATCAATTCAAAATAACAAGTCTATTGGTTTTCTTGCAATAAACAGGGGTATATATTTGAACCCAGGTTTGGTAATCAAAGACGCTTCTATTTCTCCAAATATGCAAGTAGAATGCGATAGAAATGATTACATCCACTGAATAATTTTGGAACACCTTAAATTTCGTAACTAAGATACAATCATAAATTAAGAACATGTATATTATATGTCTTTTTGCAATAAACAGGGGTATATTTGAACCCAGGTTTGGTAATCAAAGACGCTTCTATTTCTCCAAAACAAGCGAGTGACATGTGACAAGAGGTCGCATCCACTGGATAGATTTGGATTCCTACTTCAAATGATATTAAAACAAACACGACTGCATTTAGTGTATTTTAAAGAGAGTGGCCGCGCATCTTCACACTCTCAATTCAAGGTTCGAGTGAAATTTAGAAATGAGACTTTCCAAATCAAGTACGTTTTCAATAAGAAAATGGCTTCTCGTATATAATAACAAAATGAGTTAAAAGCATACAAGAGCAATATATATTACAAAAGACTTTGTAAAGGAAGACAAATTCTATACTTTCCAAATATGGCACCAAAAAATATCAAAGCATCCGGTTTGCAACTCGAACGGTGTCAGGCAGTTAAATTTATGAAGAATGATGACAAAAATCAGAAGTGAAGAACTTTTCTTCAGAAGTTTGACGAACATAATTTTCACCGAACTCTGCCACAAGATAAGCGACATAGGTTCCTCTGTTTGATATGCGACCAGAGATGGATGCTAACTACGGCTTGTTTTAAAGAAAAATAGATTTGCCATGATTAAATGATTCGACGAGAGATTTCAACTGTTGCAAGATTCATAGTCAGTTAATTTTTAAAATGTTCCTGCTCTACTGAAGAAACTTTCCACATAGTTCCTGATTATCGGTCACAATGTATCATTGCAGAGTTTTCTAACATATTTACAAAACTTCAGTGAGAATTTCATATAATAGCCCTTCTGGACGAGGAGCATTAGAAACAACGGTACAACCCTAACAACAGCTGACCTAAATATCAGCTAATAGATTCACATCTAGTCTGAAATACCCAATGCTGAATTCATTTTCTTTAGAATTTAACATTTTCATACAGAAAATCCATTGACACTTGAAGGTCACAAATTCAATAGACTCCACTCCAGCAAGAAATGACTTTAACAAATCATCAGCAGATCCCTTATCTAACCACACAGATGTCCAATAAAGGATATATTACGAATAATAGGAATTTTAGTTAGATTTTTTAAATAATTTTAAAAAACATTTTAAATAATCTTCTAAGACACCATTAGTCAGATTATAGTTTTAGAATTGCTGGACAAAAACATACAACACGTACAATAACATTGAAAAACAAGAATTGAAATGTAATCGGGATTTCATCATATTTAAGTATTTTTAAGAAAGGCTGAACTCAAACCAGGAGGATTTAAGGAGCAGCGGCCACCCTATATAACATATATATAATTCATATTATATAGACAAACTATTGAAAAACATAAAATCCTTTTATTGAAACATGAGCTTAACTTTAATAATGATCTGATTTTCTAAACAATTAGTTTCTCTTCGTAGGTAATACTTTAAATACAAAAATAGACAAATAATGAGCATTTCTTATTGCAATTTCGATTCTTGTAATATAGAAAACACAAATGTATGGCTTCTTGCAATAAACAGGGGTATATTTGAACCCAGGTTTGGTAATCAAAGACGCTTCTATTTCTCCAAATATGCAAGTAGAATGCGATAGAAATGATTACATCCACTGAATAATTTTGGAACACCTTAAATTTCATAACTCAGATTCGATTATAAATTAAGAACATGTATGTTATATGTCTTTTTGCAATAAACAAGGGTATATTTAAACCCAGGTTTGGTAATCAAAAACATTTCTATTTCTCCAAAACAAGCGAGTGGCATGTGACAAGAGGTCGCATCCACTGGATAGATTTGGATTCCGACTTTGCAGATTTACTATTTAACAAAACGATGATCAAAAAAATTAATATATCATTATAATATTATATAAAGAGGCTTCGACTTCTATGAATAAATATGGAACATAAGTAACTCCCATTTACTACTGATTTTGAATAACACTGAAAGCGCTAAACATAAATACCCATAGCGAGGAAGACATATAGTCTGAGCAACAGACCGTGAAACTCACCTTCCTTCTCAGCAGTTGGCTTGCGCACAACATATGTGCAGACATTGTCGTCCTTCTTCAGGTTGAACAATCGCCTGATCTTGGAGGCCCTTTTGGGACCCAGACGACGCGGGATGGTCTTGTCGGTGATCCCGGGAATTTCGCTGTCCCCCTTCTGTACAATCACGAGATTGAGAACACTCAAATTGCTGTCCACGATGCAACCGCGAACACTCTTCCTCTTCCGCTCCCCATTCCTTCTGGGTCGATAACAGGTGTGTCCCTTTGAGAGGAGGAGACGAACTCGCTCGTGTGTGAGAACGCCCTGCTTCATGGCGAAGCCCTGCTTGTCATTGCCGCCGCTGATGCGCACAATGTAGCCCTTCCACTCGTCGCCTAGAGAGTCGGCGGGCACCTCGGTGGACATGCGCTTCTCATAGAAGACTCGGAGTTTGTGCTCATCGTCGACCTCGATTAGTTTCTGACAGCCGGTGGCTGGATACGAGATGTTCAGCTGGAGATGGAAGGTATGATGGTGAGATAAAGCGTTCATTAGATGAAATACTATTAAGTAAACAAACTTGTAAATAATGATTAAATAATTGTATTTCCGTAATTCGTGGTTTTTTAGCACAACGAAGCATATTTTACATGATAAAAATTTCGTGATATTAATCAGCAAAGTAAAGAATATTCTCACATTTATTTAAAGTATAAAGATCCCATTCCGGAACACCAGTGTTCTAATAAATAGTAAGTATTTTTTATAAAAACAAAACTATTTAAAGTATAAAATATACAATAATGAGCGAAACCGAGAACAGAAAATCACTATAAAAGTGGTAACACAAAACTATAAATATTACAAATTTTTATAAGTGTTTTTAAAAGAAGAAAAAATTTGATCACAAATGTTATTTAAACTTTTACATTGGATGGACGTAACTCTGAAAAAGTATTGACTGCATATCGAGTGTGTTAAATGAATTTGATTTGTTGTGAATCAAAATAATCATTACAAGCTTAGATATAAGAAACGGAAACATGTTTTATATTGAGATTGATTATTATATTTAGTAATGTGGTACAATGTAAACAATCACCAGACCAAACATCATGCATTTTATATTTTAATGTGAAATATGTGGCTTGAAATTCTGTATGCAGGTGAGGATATATATATATAGTCAATAATATTCTTAGAAATATAATAACAACAGGCTGTAAAAATGGTTATACTCTCACTGTATTTCATTGGACCTTTAAGGGGCTATGTAGAACACCACTCAACATGTTTCCACTCATTTTCAGCTTTGTACTATATGTATCTAGGTTAGGTAATGGTGTGGGCTATTTCAACCGGACTATAGGGCACCTTTTCTAACAAAATAAGAAATGTATGTGATATCTACTAATTTTCTTGTAAGGGCAAAATAGCAATTATCAAAATATTACACTTACTCAATACAATTTTTTCTGTAATTGTGTATATCTTTGGCTAAAAAATAATCATGACATAAATAGATACTGCAGTGTTCTGTCAATTTTAGATATAAGTTAACTGTATAATTCAGGCTGTATGGGTTAGTGCAGTGTTTAGAAAATCAAATTCAATTACTTTACAGGATCCATTCTATCTTATTTCTTAGTTATTAAAAAATGAAGGCATATTGCATAGCAAAAAAGTTAGGCATAATATAGGCCTCTCCCATATTGGCCCCACTCAACACCTTTTAGTAGTTTGCATTTTAAAAAGAGATTTTTACCTCTTAATTTTAACTGGAATCAGGCAACAGCCATTATTTGTATTATGATTATGTAGTCCAACTACTGTTGAAGGTTTTTTAATTTGGAGCATGAATGGACAAACTTCTAAATACCACTTCAAGCATCCATGCATCTCTCAGATTTTACAGAAATGATGCAAAACATTAATTGATGTTTACTTGCCCTTATACAAAAAATCAAACCATCTTAATGTCTATGTATTAACCATTTTATAATAATACAATATGATAATTACATTTTGTAAAGGTATTATCTATTTCTTATCTTATCTTATAAACTCATTGGTAAAATTCATAAATTAATTAATAATGACAAATAGATTATCGCAATGCCTCTTGAGCAAGACACAAAGATTTGTTGAAAAATAGATAATTAATGGAGTAGCACATATTTAACTAAATTAAGTAATATTATATTTAATCAAATAAATTTGTCCATACTTACATTATAACCTATAACATTACATATCTATATGGTACACACAATCCTCAGTTTAGTCAAGTATGACTATTGTTCAGTGATTTTTACCTACTGTTCATTCAGGTGTACAAACATTAAACATTCACAGTTTGGAACCTCTAAATGGTAGGCACTTTTCTCTAACATTTCTAGGTGTACATTTAAGCTTTTCCCAAATGGGTGTGTCAAGGTTTGGTACAGAAAGAAAGTTACTTTGCCTGATGGCTGTACCAAACATTGATCAGTTCACTTAACTTATAAATAAATTGGTAAATAATATAAATAAACACCCCCTATAGCCTGCTGGGTAAATGTCAACTTTTCATGTGGCAATACAGTTAGACATTTAATCATAAATTGAGGAGTGAAATTTGATTGGTTAAGATAGATCTAGTGATGAACAGATGCATTCAATCAAAATGATTTGATTGGCTAATGATAAACAGACAATAATCATGTTGTTTGAAACCTATTTAGACAAGTAATTCATTTATATATTTGACATATTATTATACTAATTTGACTAGTGTTAAATTATTCCTATATGGTTACATGAGGTTTATTGATTTATTACACAGTGCTGCCACTGCCCTATCCCCCCAAAAAATCGCAGCTAGAGTAAAAAATCGCATTTATTACAAATAATATTTATTACACAAATATGAATGATATACATCATATACTTAACAATATAAGGTAACAATACAGCATTTCAAAGTTTTATTTAGACAGTTTTAATTTAGTTGATGTATTTTAGGCAGTTTCTGTATAGCCTTGCTGGTAGACTTTCGCTTCAGAAGAATTGCCTCCTTCATAAATTACCTCTGCCCATTCTGTTGCTTTCCTCATTTTCATCATTGGTTGTGTTAATAGCGGTTTCTTCAATGGCTTCCTAGCGATCCTCACCTTATAGTAATGGTTGTAGTTTAATGTTATACCTAGGGTGTCAATAACCATTATGAAGTAAAACAAATACTTACAGGTTTTAATAAAAGACATTTTGACTTGTCATTAACCACAGTAAATTTTTGGGAAAATAAATAGCCTACTAATCAATTTTACATAAGTTTTTTAATCCAACACTAAAGTATACATGCACAGAAAAACAAAATTATATGCATAATCTAAAATTCCGACTTTTAAAAAAATTCCAAGAGATAACTTTAAATCTACTGACTTTCCCTGAATTGCTATGAACCCTGGTTTTCCCTGTATTTGACAATAAGATCTGAAGATCTCTAATTTTTTATAAAAATTGTGTGGCTGCAACTATAACTAAATTTAGTAATTCTAGTTATACAAATGTGAATGAGAATAACAATATATCAGATTGGATGGCTAGACACCAATCAGCAGGAACTTTCACTATTCCAGCAATTATTTTTGGGTCAAAATGTTGTGTGTATGACCATGTAATGTTTAGTATCTTTGTGGATCTCTGGACAAATTGTGAGTGCAAATATCTCTTTCCAAAACTGGTACAATTGTGATTTTCTGTGATTCATGTTATTAGAAAAATGTAAAAAAATGTTGTATAATTATTTGAGTAACTATAGTACAATACTGCATAATTTTATCTAATATCAGGGCCATATAATGTAAGTTCATGAGACATATATTACCAAATTATTACTCATATTCCTATATTATTTTAGAAATTACTAGAGGGAAAAGAATTTCTGTAAATTTATTGAAACAGACTAATATTGAAACCTGCTAGCTATATAATTATGTATAGTGTGATGTAAACCTTTCCTGTGTCTGTTTTCACTTTTGGTTTTTCACTCTATTTTGTAAGGTCTAACTTATATTGTGCAATGCCAAAAGATGGCAGCCAGATACTAGACATATCATATAATTGTAATTGTATGACTTTTGAAATGATCACTGGCAAATAATTTAGAGGTTATAATATACACAATAGAGATTGATTATAGTATTATTAAGAGAAGAGTGTCTGTATACAGGTTATTTCAACAAGAAACCAACTGTCTATCTTACTTAAGGGGCCATCCATAAAGTATGTACGCAGTTTAGGGGGGGAGGGGGGGTTACATCAAAAGCGTACGAAAGCGTATGGGGAGTGGGGGGGGAAGTATAACTATTGTATGTATGCATATACACTATCTTTCAACAGGTTAATTTAGTTCAGATTTTTTTATTCCTGTCTTTGCCGTAATACAGCATTGTCTACATACCTACAGCAGTTAATATCAACATGCGCAGAATAAGAAAAACTCTGCATGTGTAATATTATTACACGTCACATTGGTTAAACCAATCATAGCACTCCAAATCTAATAGTGTATAGCAGTATTGTCTATGTATTGAAATATATTGATCAATACGTGTTAACAATATGTATTGAGTTTCATGGTTACATATTAACGAATATAGTTTATATACTGTACCTATTCTATGTTCAGTGTAGGCACTTTCTTTAATTACAAAATGACAGACACAAATTATTCAAAATTTAATCACCTTGTTCGACTAATCAATGACTTTCATAACAATAAAAGTGACAATCAGAAACTTGCTATTCACCTATGGAATGAAGTTAAATTGGATAATGAGAAATACAATATCAAAATAGCTGAATTGAATTCAAAATTAGCACAATGGAAAGTAAAGCTTACCAATATGTGGGGATCAGTTTAAAAAAAAACTACAGGTAAATAAAATTAATTTATTATTTTATGTTTAATTTTCATATACCTATACTGACGAATAAGACACATTACCTATTTATTTTCTCATACATAATTGTATAATGTTTTCTCTTTTTCAGTGTGTTCTTCCCCGATATCAATGTCTGGAGACTCAGCAGTACCAACCAAATTGAACACTGGTAAGCTAAATGAATTTTTTTAAAACTTTGCTGCAATCTACTTTTAATATGCGTAAAAGGGGGGTGGGGGGTTAAAATTATTTTAAAATGTGCGTTTCACGGAGTGACTATTCATTTATTAATAATATTAACTACTTATTTATCTAAATATACATATTTTCTTGTTGACTTTTTTAAATTAAATTAAATAAACAGTTAAATTAATATACAGTGATCAAAATATATGTTAAACTGTATTTAGTTGCCTACACTGTCACACCTAATTAATTACCCAATACCTACGCACCTATTCATTGCAACCCTTTTTCTTTTGACGCATTTTGTTTTCCGAATAGTCTAAAATCGTATGTTATTTTTGTTTCTTTTTTGGGGGAATTTTGTAATTGCCTTGAAAAATAAAGAACCTTCTACAGAACCTGTGGAGTCCAAGCCTATTATGCCAACCAGAATATGCCCAGCACAAACAAAACTGATAGGAAACATCAAGAACAAAGCTATTATTGTAAATACACTGAGTGTTCTTAAGGCATCGGGAATCGCAAGTTTCGAAATGCAAAAAACTCTAAAAGCTGAAAAGGAAAATTTTGATAAAGATAAGTCTAGACTAAGGAGACTCGGAGCAGAGGCAACTAGACAGTGCAAACATCAGCTCGATCAAAAGCAATTGATGCATACCTTAGCTGAGAAGAATCCAGAATTGAAGTGATTTGCCCGAGAGAAAGATGGTAGACCTAGCTTAGAAAAGAAATATGATGAAGACAGTAACATGGATCTCTGAAAGGTAATCATTGATATTGTCACTGAAGGAGCTGGAGCTGATCATAGAAGAGAAACTGAAGCATTGAATTCTTGTCGAACACTTGATGATTTACATTCAGAACTGACAAAAATTGGCTTAGCCTTAAGTCGCAGTGCATTATACCTTTATGTAATACCTAGACATAAGGACTCCAGTGAAGGAAAATGTCATATAAATACAGTTCCTGTAAAATTACAATCGGCACAAACAACATCACATGCAAGACATGAAAATGTGAACTACAGCTTTGCAACCTGTGAATATAAGAAGAATATTGCAAGCATGTTTGGTTCTGAGTCTGTTTTGGTGCTCTCCATAGACGACAAAGCAAAGGTTCCAATCGCAGTCTCACAGCTGCAACCAAACAAGCTCCTCTGATCATGTCATTAGAATATGAAATACGTCTCCTGGATCATGACTTCGTAATTGCAAGCAGCCACAAACTGACTCCATCAGTATATGCTGGTTGTGTTATAAAAAAACCATCATCCAAAGCCATGCCTGAAATTTCTTACTCTGGCCCACTTTATATCACAGTTCGGAGTGGAAACATGACAGCAGTACTGCATACACCCACAGTTATGATTTTGACAAACTTCTTGAATTGGACAGTTTCCATGATCTGGCTAAAACAGACGATGACAAGGTCAAACCAATTGTCATGAACTTTGTTGACAGGGGTCCTGATGAAAATCCTCGCTATCAGAAAACATTAGAAGTGGCCATCAAGCATTTCGTCCAACATGATCTTGATGTGTTTATTATCGCCACATTAGCCCCAGGCATGTCATGTT
>JAUZND010006313.1:0-10816 GCA_034780555.1 Coelogynopora nodosa | reverse complement strand
CTTGGGCCTGCGGGGGGAGGGGGGCGGTAGGGGTGCGGGGGCGGGAGTGTGTGTGGCGGGGGTGGCGGTGATGGAGGTGGAGCGGGGCACCCGGTGGATGTTCGTACCGCCAGGTGGCGGTGGAGAGTGGCTGGACGAGGGGATGCATGATGGAGCGTTGGAGCGAGGACTTCGACTCGCAGGTCAGCAAGGCATAAGTGTTCTTGGTTGTTAGAATGTTAAAATCAAATTTCAAAATATTTGTTTTAATGAATAAAAAAATCTAAATACAGTACACGCAATGAACGATTAAAGAGGGGTTATATAACAATTGTTAAATTTCCTTTTATCATCTGTAGCGGAAAAGGTGTACATCCGCTGAACTGAATTTTCAAAACATCATTATTATAGGGACTGCTAAAATTTTTAGAAATTGTTTTAAAAATTGATATAATAGAAGCTAACTAGATACATCTTACCTTTACTATATATATTTCTCTTTATCCGCGTTATTAAATATTTTTAT
Source organism: Coelogynopora nodosa (assembly GCA_034780555.1). Taxonomy (NCBI): domain Eukaryota; kingdom Metazoa; phylum Platyhelminthes; order Proseriata; family Coelogynoporidae; genus Coelogynopora; species Coelogynopora nodosa. The sequence goes on along the minus strand of JAUZND010006313.1, from coordinate 10,311 downwards.
CACTATTACAAAATCCATTGCGGATATTTTCATCAAATTACCCCTTATATATTATTGATTTAAAAAAATATATTTAATATTTTTAACGGTAAAATTGTATGGTTTTATTAGTTTCTAAATTTCAAGAAAAAAATGTCACATTTAAAAACACTAATTTTATAAATATGAATTTCATCATTAAGTTTAACTAGGATAATGTCATATATATTTCTATAATGAAATAGCTCACATTTTCAATAAAAATATATATTTTTTAAATTGTTTAAAAATTCTACACAATAAATGTTGTTTGTTTGGATGTCACAAACAATCTAGCAGCAAATTCCGTCAAAATAATATATTGATAACAAATATATATTTTGGACGAACTTTAAAAAAATGGTAAGTGTTAAAAACTTCCATGTGATGAAAATGTTAAAATTTTTAATTAATTAATGGCATGCTTTTTTAATTAAAGTCAATTTAAAAAGTAGGACATTTTTTGGTCGTCCTACTGCTAATTGCACATCTATCATATGATTATATTACCATTTAATAACATAATAACAAACTCTAAAACACGTGTTTATTAGATAGAATATCTGATTTGATTTTATTAGAGCATTTTTTTAATGTACTTATTAAGAACAATATTTAAAAATGAAATAAATTTATAAAAAAATGTATTTATTTCTTTATTTTAAATGTTAAGTTTACCTTTGTTATAAAATGTATTGATTATAATAATTATTGTTGCATATTAGATCTATTTTAGTATAGTTTAATGTATTTATTCGTGGCCAATATTTTTACTAATTTTTTTAATCAATCAATTTAATTATTTTTTTATGAACTAATCTCGATATTAAAATAATGTGGTTTTTTTCTTTGTAAGTCTGGGAATGTAGACTTATTTTTGTTGTTTTAAATATATTCATTCCTAAATATACAAATAAAGCATTATACAGTGAAAATGTACATTTACCCTCGGACTAAAATACCCACTAAACTATATAACGTTCAACTTAAAACTTTAGACATAAAAGGTATACATATTATTTAGTTTAGTAAAAAGTTTTTACATATTTTAGCGATAACATAAATCATAATTTAGTATTTTTGATAAAATAAATTATACTGATTTTAAATATTAAAATTATCAAGTTTGATTTAATTAATTTTTTTAATGCTTATATTAATTATCAAAATCATTCATTACCGTTTGTCCCAAACTATTATCCCACGTTTTGTCCATATTTATCAATTAAATGTTCACATATCAAAAAGGAGTAATATATGATTGTCGAAATTATTGTATTAAACAACAACTGGTCATAGCATAACATATAACAGATTTTTTATTAAAATGCTTTATCTAGCATAGGCCCTACATTACCTAAAATAACAACAAAAGTTAATTAAAACAATGAATATATATTAAAGTTTTTTAGGTAAAAGGTTACAATCCCTGTCATTGAAAATCGTGAACAACATCAAAAATGGTAAACATAAAACAACAGGATAAATAAAAACAAGTAATTGTCACTGTGAGGAAAGCAAAAGAAAAAACCACAATAAAATTTAAAGTTTATTACAATTAATACACAAAAAAAACAAGCTTTTACCTTTCATCAAGAAGATATTAATTGTAAGTGTATTAAATGTAATAAACTTTACATTTTATTCTGGTTTTTTCTTTTGCATAAAAGAACATACATGTTTTCATTGTAATGTATAATGTGAAATGGTTAAACTTTTAAAGTATAGGTTATTTTATCATTAAGATATAATGACGATCACAATTTTAGCGTATCATATTTAAATAACAAAGGAACAAACAATGAATATAGAAGAACAATTTTTTAACGGACGCTCAAAAGAAAAATCTCATTTCCATAATACAAAAGAGTTTACAATTATAGTTCTTTGAACGAATACAAATATTTGTTGTTGTTGTTTTTTTATAAAAACTATACTTATATTAGAAATATCTCGTTAACTATCTCTTGCTAAATAAACATTTCAACAAATTCTTTGCAACTGACCTAAACGAGGGGAATACTATTAAAGCAATATAAAACTTAATGGTAAATGTAATTATATATATATCGAATAAAATTGCATTAACTATTGCAAGTTTAGGGTCAACATTTTCTATATAATTGTCCGTATGGATTTTTATTTTAAGAATAGTGTAATTGATAATTCCAAAGGGGAGGCTTGTAATTAGAAAATAAGCACTGTATACGATTGATATTTTAGAATTGAATAAAGCCGTGCGATAGGCATGATCAATACTATTATTGTTACTAACTATGGATATCGATTTTTTATGTAAAGTCCACGTTAACACTAAAGATGTACTAATGTATACAAGCCAGGGTAAAATAATGGATATAAACATGATTGCAATTAAATAGAGAGTTCCAATAATAAAAGTGTTTTCAATGTCACATTCTGTGTTGGTATTAACAGGAATGTTTATAAAATACACGTTTTTCAAGAATATAACGACCAGGAAAATACTTGAAAGCACAATGGGGGACTTCTTTGTGGTTTGATGGCGACCCCACACCGGATACCTTATGATGAGACAGTTTGTCAGGTTCAATATGGCAGTTATCCATACGGAAATATCCTGCGAAGTACTTAACAGGAAACATTTAACGCTGCAATACATAAACATAGTATAATTATCGAAATCACTCAGGTATTCCACCAGTTGTCCCAAGACGAAAACAGTGACCAAAATGATTTGTGCGATCGAGTCAATAATTCCATAATATCGTGTGTAGAAACGCAGTGAACTGTTCTGTATTAGTACCAATATGAACAAGACATTACCAATTAGGCCAAACATCGTAATGAGAGGAAGGAACAATACTATCTCGACGAAATGTAGTTTATCGAACACTTGATAAAAATATGAACTATTACCTTGAAAGTTGTCCGAAGAGTTCGACATGTCTCTCGGTAGGTGTGATTTTACTGAGGTATAATTCTCAATTAAAATAGTTGTTGTTTAACCTGGATTATATTGCTAATATAATACAACAGCAAGCCTACGAAATACAAACAAGGAAACAAACATATTATTGACAGAGTTAATGTGAAAATTTCATCTCCTAGTTTAAACTCACCGTTAAATTCTATTACCATACGTGATATTTTTATTGTGTTGATGACTTAAAATAACATAATTTGGTTTTAGATTGTAATTTTTTTTGGGGGTTTTAATTATTTTTGTTTATGTAATTTAGTAGGCCTAACTTAAATAATTTCATACGAAAATTGCATATATTTTGTGCATAATATTTTATTAAACTTTCCTCTGTTTTTATTGGTTATTATTTACTACTATAGTTAGATAATGTGAAGTAACATACGAATTTCAATTTACGTACATAAAACGTATACTATATGACATTGAGAGTGATATAGATCTAAATACCATTTCAAGAACTTTCTAAATATAGAATATAATTGAACTACCATTTCTCATTGAGGTACCAAACATGAAATCGACAGTTGGTCGATAGATATTCGACAGTTGGCTACCTACGCTTTCTCGGTATTTATAGTCTGAAACAAGGTTGTGACAAAATACATTGGAATAAAGTCTATGGTTGTCACCACTGAGTTGTGACGTAATCTTGTTTGAAAAACTAAGTCTATGTGCAATAAGTTTGTGTACTACTATTAATAGAATTATACGAATTCGGGAGGCCTTTTAATCCTGAAATGTGTCCCCTAAACATTATTTTTTCTAAGCCTACACGGATGTTTTCAAAATTATATAATGTTATGATATAGTACGTTAAAAACTTCTTCTTCATCATTTTTCACAGAATAATTGGAAAGTTATGCCGATGTATCTATTTATAGGTAAATGCTAGAATACAGAATATTTTGGAAGTGTGTCAGCTGAGATGTTTTCAATTATGTCTGAAAATGTAAAAAAAATAAAAATTTGCATTTTAAGTATTGGAATTAGTATTTTCTATTTCACACACATTTTGACAACCACCAGTATCAACCAAATTAAGTGCGATGAAAAAGTATCATTGAATATATTCACAGTTTAACTCTGTTAGAAAATTTAGAATAAAATGATGACGTTATCTATCATCAAATAGTAAACTTCAGACTATGGAAGCAATAGTGATGTACCTTAATATGGCCCCTTTATACCCATTTTAACCCATTTTAACCCTTTTGTTGAACGGTATAAGAACATCTATAAATGGAAAATTCTTTTTTGCCATGTCACTGGTGGTTGCGCCCTTGTAATGTGATTTTCCGGATCCGCGTTAATACATAAAACATCCCTTAACGTCAATATCATTATCATTTGTCTAATGTCACTAATTTAGTTGTTTTTTATAAATGTTGATAAAATGATGATAACATTTAGGGAGCATGAACACTTTTATTAATTTGATGATATATTTGTGACATCTAATCCACATTTATATATAGTCTTCAGTATTTGATTAAACGAATTGTATTGTAAAAATCATTTAATAATGTTTTATTATAAAATTATGCGCAAATTTTATTATGGAAATATTTATTATATTATAGCTATTAAACATGTTTTATATGTGAATTCAATAAATATATAACAATACATTTTCAATGAAAAATATGGAATGGTTCGTAAGATAATTTTATAAACAACTTGTCTAAAATATAACTTTTTGATAAACTGATGATATCATAAAATTTTAACCCTTGAATTAAATTCCGCCAACTTTTTCGAAAACCTTTATTTTAAATGAATATTAAGCGTACGTTAATGATAACATACACAATAGATTTTGAAATTTAAGCAAATATATTTCAAAACAAGTGTAAAATGTCACTACTATTGCAACCCGTGTTTCCAGGTTTTCTAACAAAACTATGAAAATATTTGATATTTATAGCGCATGTTTGAAAATATCAGCTCTATCGGATGAAAACGTTTTGCATTACAGATGTTAAAACGAAATAACTTTTCATTTGCGCCCTATGGAGTCTTCCTGCACACCTGGCCGTTGTACTGTTAACCTTTACACATCGAAGGGAGACTCTCAGACTCACTTTAATATAATTATCACCATTATTTTATCATCGAATATCGCTAAAGGCTGAAATTTACTGACTTCGTTTGTGAGTATATGCTGCACAATAACACACAAGTATTGTGTTGATCTCCTCAATGGAGTTACCTCAACGAACCAACCTGAAAGTCAGCTGTCTAATAAAGGGTTAATGAAATAGTTCGCAGTTTTAAATGATTGCGCATTTTGTCGTATAAAATGTAAATAATTGAAACATATATTGACTATTTATATTAATAACTGTAACCAAAGTTACATTCATGTAGCTCAAAAAATCTTTTTATATTATACATATTTTTTGTAGGCTACTAAAAATAAATAAATAAACAAACTTCTAGTGCTATACCCAATGTTCTTATCTTGCTGAAAATAATCCTTTCACACATGTTTGCCACAATGATAAATATTTCACTGTCGTTCATTGAAGTCTTTATTTTATCTAACTGCAGAAGTTTGCGTCAGTCAAAAAGATGATTTAACCAGCCTTACATCAAACGAACCCTTTAACAATGGAGAATATTGTGTAACCTTGACAACTGTGAAGAACGAAACCAACTTCGCTGGACCAATAGTATTCTCGGTCGTAGATGTGTCTGGGAAGCGTTCCGATTGGTCGCCCAATAATGATCTGGAGGAGGGGGATTTTGCTGCTGGGAAAACAATGGAGTTCAATATCGATATAACCAACTTGGTAGAGATAGATCGGTTTGAAGTGAAAATAACGGATCCGGATGTGTCGTGGGTTGTGAATATGGTAGGTTACTTATGATGAAAGTACGATTATTTATTAGAACTCATGCGTAAAAATACAGATTTGGCCAATAATATCTACTTATAAATGAATCTTCACTGTTGTATAAAATTGTCCTAATGTTTTGAAATAAACAAGGATTTAAAACCCTTTAAAAATTGACATATCGAGATTCGGAGATTATTGAAAACGTCTAACAATAATTATATAATGTATTTTTTTACCATAAAATTTACCAAAATACAGTCATTATATGTCAATATATTCATAATTTTTCGGAATGAAGTTACTGTTCATTTATGATATGCTATTTTATAAATTATTTTGTTATTCCATCTTTTTGTTTTTACTATGTTTTACTTTGATTTATTATGACACTTAAAAAAATCATAAAAGCGAAATACTTAAAAAAATGTTATATTTGCATTAATATTGTCCCATTTTTATTTCAAAAATTAAAAATCTTGATTATAACATCTTACATAGGTGACTTTCAAAAACCTTGCCGACGGCAAAAAACTTCAATTCTGCCCTGAACGACGTTTCGGACGGGCCTCTCACATGGCCGACCTCATCCACGTCTTCCCTGTCGCACAATCCGCTGTTCTCATTGACTACTTGGTTGCCATAGAAACCGACCAATCCGTCACCCAGACACCGGATCAGATGTGGCTCCAGTTGACCGGTGACAGACGGAAGTCCGACAATCGCCGACTAGTCAAAGCGATCACCGGACTCGCCGGCAAGTTTAGCCCGAGCTCGTCGGATCCCACTGCCGACATTTTCCAGTTGACTGCACTCGACCTCGGCGAAGTTACCATGGTTACGCTAACTGTGGATAGTGATGAGGAGGAATTCGATTGGTGGCCAACGAGGGTTGTCGTTCAGACGGGATTGTTTGGATTGCAGGAGACTCTATTTGAAAATGAAGACAGTGTTAAATTTGGTAGGTCTCATTTGTGTTTACATTTTAAATTAGTATGACTTCATTTTTTGTTTTTGCAAACGTTGTTTATTTCTGTATTATTAATATTTTATTATAAAGACGTAACATATACTGGGCCTTATGAAGAAAAACTAGCAATTGCTTTTTCTAGTCATTTTCGCACCATTTGCATATGAATAAAAATAAACAATTTATTATTAAAAAAAAATACTACAATTTGCTTATATTTCAGCATTTGCGTAAATAAGTATGAAAAAGTCAATCGAAACCAGCATTTGCTTATATATTTGTAAGTTCCTAACGAGTAGCTTTTTCATTTGCTTAACGTGTCTTTTATGTTTCATTACCTAGCAAGAAATGGTATTAAGGAATATAAATCAAGGTTCAATAGCGATTCGGTTTCAAATAAGGTGTACAAACGGTTTTTTCGATTTGATAAGGAAAATTTTAAGCTTTTATCCAATGAATTTCTTCCCGAAGCGACCAAAAAGCGCGGCGCTCTTTCTCCGAAACAACGCATGGAGATTACTCTTCGAACGGTATTTTGCCGGTCAAGGTTATCAGTCATCTGTTGCTCAGATTGTTGGGGACATATTATCGACAATATCTGCGAAACGTGATTTATGGAGTAAATTTCCAATTAGAAATTACAATTAAAACATTACTAAAAATTGTATTTAGACATTCTGACCCTGTTGCATTTTTCATAACTTCCTCTAAGAAATAGGCAATGTCTAGAAATTATCATGAAAATCATAAACAATAATGCTATGGTAACGGAACTTTTTCATAACGGATTACTACCGTACTACCCAATATGTTAATTGCTTATACATATTATGTTCAGCATCGTTTGCAATAACGAAAGTTAAAAGCCATATGCTTACTTAGTGCCAAGTAGCCTATAGATATTCAACTCATTCCGCCCACGTGTGTGTATATGCCAAGAAATTTAACAATAGTTTTATTGGTTGCCGAGATTTGTTGTTCTTATAATATTTTAAGCAATTGTTGATAAGAAAAAGCAAATAAGTATTGGTACTCTTTTAAGCAATTGCGTTTGCTTAACAGCAATTTGCTGATGCCTTTTGCATTTGCTTATATTTTTTTTCATACCGCTCACTAACTTGTAAAAAAAGTCACACATCTTTTTAGCTTTGAAAAATATATATGCAGTAGTACAGATTAGTGAAGAACCGATTCGTTGACGGTTAATAGTATATCGGTCGATGCTGAAGACCGAGAACGAATGACAACTTATCACAGAGAATCGAAACTGTTAACTAACTTTACTGCCACAGTTTTGCTGTTCATAGTACAGCCTCAGATTGATTTGCCAATTTTTTATCTTACTATTTTTATTGGTTTTTAATGTAGTGTTTTTTCTTTTTCTGATGTAGAATTTTGATTTAATAGTTGGCTTTAGTAGATTCCAACTGTATATTTTGATTTTTTCCTTTCCTTTTATGTCCATGCTTTTGCGTAGCTTTTAGATTCAATGAATTTATGAACCCCAATTCCACAGATATAATTGAGTAAAACATAATTGTCATTAATACTGTACAACTTATAGGGAAAGTTAACCCGAAATGATTTAGTTTTCTTTAATACTGAGCTTCCAAATCAATGAATTCTCATCGTATAAAATCCAGAAACAGACATTACATTTTCTCTATCTTGCAAATATTTAAACGATTTTAACACAGAGTCGATATGATCAGTACTTTCTCTTTCCGTCACCCTGGCAACAGACCATGACAACACACTCTCCCTGCCCCGCACATCTCGTCGACTGGCCGGCACCAGTGGTCTCCTCACTGCGGAGTCCCTGCGCAGCGCCCTCCTACGTCATACCTGGCCCTCCAGTGGCCCCGATCTCCAGACCGACTGGATGGTCCAGGTGTGGACCGGAAGTGACGGACCCACGCCACATCCGGTGGAGCTCTGGCTTTGCGGAACCTCTGCAGCAACATCAAGTGGGTGGAAGCGGGGCTGTTTCGGATGGATTTTTTGATTTACAAATTTTAACCTCAATAAAAGTTGACATATTATAGAATGATTCTCTGAATTATTCATATTTCATATCTTTGCTTTTCTTATTTATTGTTTTCTTCAAAGCTTTCTAGTGAGAATTTTATAATGTTACTTTGACATTTTCACTATATAAAAATATGCTCTGAAATGGAAATTTTATAATTTTAGAATAGTAAAATGTTGTTTAAATTACACTCGGTCTTTTTAATGAAATAAATGTTAGTGGAAGGTAAACTATGACATTTTTCAAAAAATAATAATAATAAATAATTTTGTTATTTTATAAAAGTTTAATTAAATGATTGATTTTTTCGCTAAATATAACCATAGGTTTATGGCGTCCACCTGATTCTTCTGTCAACTTAATCTAGGTTCGTCTTCGATGTTTTTCATTACATAAGGGTTGCCGTTGTCAACGGAGGAGTCAGAGAACAAGGCGGGGCAGGGCAGCGATGCCTTCAAGGGGGAGCTGTTGTTCCCAAATGACGCCAGAGATGAGGATGGAGGGGAGGCGACCGGGGAGGGTGAGGAGGGGTTTGGTGCTGGATCGATGAAGGAGTTTCATATCACTACTCGGAGCCTGGGCCAGCTGACAAAGATCCGGCTGGTATTGCGTGGACAAACGCCTGAGGACTCTTGGAAGATGGAGAAGGTGATACTTGTATTATTTCCTGCTGTTATCGATTTCCTATAGTTTCGTGCGATTCTTTGTTGTGGTCATGACATTGTACACTTCATGCAAGTGTTTATGTGATGCATTAAAGCTAGATATAGCCTAGCTGTAACTACCTATGTTTTCTAAGCAGCATTCTGTTAGATGCAACCGATTGTTATCCTTCAAACGGTTAAGCGATGAAATTGACAATTTAAAAATTCACTTAATAGATTTACTCTATAATAAATTCACTTAACAGATTTACTCTATAATAAATTTACTTAATACAATCATCTTTATTGATTAATTTTGTTAACTTATGTATTATAATATTGTTTAGGTGTAAAATGTTGTTTAACAAAGACAATTATGGTAGTATTGTATGATAATGAAGTTCAATTTAAAAAAAACTGTCCCATGTTAAAAGGGTGTGCATCGATTTAATATTGACTATAAATATCGTTATGTAATGTATTTTATTGTATGAAAATGGTTTGTTATATTGTTTGAACATGATTATAACTTATTTTGTTTATTGTTTTATATTAAAAAATGCTTTAAAGAATTAGCAAACATTGACCCGCTCACTTATACATTACATTTTTGTTTATTACATTATTTTAACATATAAGTCTTTCCAAAGATTCAATCTCATATTCACGAGATATGGACGCCTCATTTCTGGAAGTGATAAGGTTTCTAAACTTAACGGATCTTATTATATAGTGTACCAGGTTCTCATTAGAAAAAATATCTTATGAATTAATATATAATAATAATAATAATATGTATGTATTTATATAGCGCTCCAAAATGAAATACATTGCCAGCAGCGCTGTGA
>JAUZND010006312.1:0-10817 GCA_034780555.1 Coelogynopora nodosa | reverse complement strand
AAAACCATGTAAAAGGGCAGAAGGGCAAAAGGGCAGGTGTCTGGACACCCTGGACACCCCCCCTGGATCCGCCCATGTATTTGTGTTGATAACTTTTTAACTTCTTACATTAAAAATAAGGAATTATGTGAACTTTTAGTTTATATTTAGAAATTTAACTTTTAAAAATATTAATAAAATTAATATAGTTTTTTAAAAGTTTTTTAATATTATATTATATTTTCATGTTATAATTCGGTTAAATAATGTTCTATTATTAAAAAACGGAGATTTTTGTTTTAATTCTTTATATAATAAGCCTACTTAATCTTATCACATACAAGTATGTCATATGTCATACAGTATTCGTATGTCATATGTCATACAGTATTCGTTTATCACATGTCATACAGTAATCGTATATCACATGTCATACATTATTCGTATGTAATATGCCATACAGTATTCGTATGTAATATGCCATACAGTATTCGTATGTCATATTTCATACAGTATTCGTATGTCATATGTCATACAGTATTCGTATGTCATATGTCATACAGTATTCGTATGTCACATATAATACAGTATTCGTATGTCATATGTCATACAGTATTAGTATGTCATATGTCATGCAATATTCGTATGTCAAATGTCATACAGTATGAGTATGTCACATGTTATACAGTATGAGTATATAATATGTCATACAGTATAAGTATGTCATATGTCATACAATATTCGTATATCACATGTCATACAGTATTCGTATGTCATATGTCATACAGTATGAGTATGTCAAATGTCATACAGTATGACTATGTCACATGTCATACAGTATAAGTATGTCATATGTCATACAGTATTCGTATGTCATATGTCATACAATATTTGTATGTCATATGTCATACAGTATGCGTATGTCATATGTCATGCAGTATTCGTATGTCATATGTCATACAGTATAAGTATATGTTACATATGTCATATGTCATACATTATGAGTATGTCACATGTCATACAGTATGAGTATGTCATATGTCATACAGTATTCGTTTGTCACATGTCATACAGTATGATTATGTCATATGTCATACAGTATGAGTATGTCACATGTCATACAGTATTTGTATGTCAAATGTCATACAGTATGAGTATGTCACATGTCATACAGTATGAGTATGTCACATGTCATACATTATGAGTATGTCACATGTCAGTGAATACAGCCAATTCAATAAATACACTATGTATCACGAACTATGTATCCTAAACAGTGATAGGAACTATTTAGTTTTACCTAAAAAATTGTAAAGTAAATTGTAAATAAGTAAATTGACAAATAATAAGTTTTTCATTCTAATTCATGTTTAATTTTATTTAAAAATATTATGAGTTGATTAGATGTTAGACACAATCTTTTGTATCAATAAATATTGGTGTTATTGACCATTTTTCGTCAGATAAAGTTAAAATTATATATTTAATATATCTATATAAAGATAACGGCAAAACAACCTTTGAGGTAGCTATTCAGATTATTTAATGTAATATGGAACTAAAATACTACTAGTTGCATATATACATACATAATCATATTTTGTGCGTAGCATTCATTCGAAACTATTCAGTGCTAATCTTTACAGATTAACTTTATAACATTGCAATTGATTCTACCACACTACAACAACTAATTTTTAAGTGACGTTTTTATCCGATATGTATCCAATCGTCATGCCTCAAACCTTTGCCAGCTAATTGTATATAAATATAGCAACACTCACTCAGGGCAAAGCTGTACATGGTTCCATTGATTTTGTGATTCCATACAATCGTTGATGACGAGGGGACGTAGGACCGGGCGATGTCCGATCTCGACCTGAGGCGGGCGAGAAACCATGTAATTATGGATTTATCGATTAAGGTATATAACAAGAGTTTCAATATTACAACAACTTACAAACCAACTAATTCTGCGGAAAAGATGACGTAACTATTCCGCAAAAATTATGCCGCATTTCGATGTATGAATATAATATATATTATGTATAGAGCTCATCAGAGAATGTGGCGAATCTCGAAATGGACTCTTACCATAGGGGTACGAAGTAGTAAGCTATACAATACAAAACCCAAATTCTAATTTATAATTTATCTTTCATTTTATCGTTCGTTTATCGTTATTTTTTATTTCTGGAAATGCGACCCATATAGGCCTAACTGTTAATTTATACTTTCTGACTGCCAACTTTTTTTCAAAGAGATCAACTTTTAAATATAGTTAAATAAATTGTTTTCTACAAAAATAGTATTTTGCAACATTAAAATGTGTTCAAATGCAAAGCACGTCATGGTTTACTGATGTGTATATTTTTTAAATATTTATATAGTCCACTGAGAAAACGATAATGAGGTCGAATTCGGCTGACCTGGTCCGGTATGTATGGAAGCGCAACAATACAATCCGGCCTGTTTGGTTAGGGTTGAGCATATACACCTAATTGCGGATGTAATATTCTACGTAATATTTAATGAAGTCACATGCGTATCAGAGATGTGACATATACAACATATATTATTGATATATTAATTATAAACTTTTGAGGAATTGGAGATATATAAAATAGACAATGAGTGAAATAAGTAAATTAATTCAACGGAAACGGTTTGCAATATGGCTTTTTTTAATGGGAATGCGCCATATATAAAATATATAAATATATATAAGTGTATACTTATTATTTGTTTTAATCTCATGGATTAATGACTCTAATCAATCCAAAAGGGACACAAATAACAACCCAAAAAGTAAAATAAAAACTTTTGCTACACACCCCTGTTGCAGTAAATTGACTCAAATCCTTTTTTGCAAATATTGACTGGCAATAGGTCTTTGTTCCCTTATAATACTTTTAATTAGAAATCGAAATTATTGTCTAACTGGATAGACCGGGAAATTGGTATAATAAATTTTAACTGAATGGTCGAGGTCAGCGTAATATGAGCTGTTTTAATATCATGCAGGAGGGAAAATAATTTGACATTATTAATGACGATATTTTCGCCCAATCTGACTTGATTAAAGATGAAACGGCATATTGGGAGGGGGGGGGGGGACATTGACGTTGCAGTAAAATGAAATTTCCTATAATAAAAATCATGAGAAATCAATGATTAATACAATATTGATCGTTAAATAGGATTATTCTTGTTAAGAGTATTGAGTAGTATGAGTTTATAATTTTAAATATATATATATATATATTAATTTATAAACATATTTCGGCAACAAATATCATAACAGACAAGAGGAATAATAATAATAAGAAAACAGAGTGTTGGTTTGGATTAGTTGAATAAATATAAAATTGCTTCAATAAATAGACACTATAACTTACTATGATATTCGTGCAAAATACTGTTTATAGTCAATTAATAAAAGGTTTTTATATGTACACGGCTGATGCTGTTTTCTTCTATAATGAACCTCCGCAGAGATATGACAAAAACATAATCATTTTATATTATTATAATTACTTACTTTAGTAAATGACACTTTAGTAAAGCAATACTTTGCTTAAGTATATGTTTACGTATATTATAAACTTATACAAAATAATTGACCACTAGTGACGTACACTTTGGTTATGGTTATTATAGATAAGATAAAAACTTTACGTTAACATTATTGTTTAAAATTCATAGAATACAACTAGCAAAATGCAACGTAACTTACGATTTCAATCGCGGTGCGTGGACAACTTTCTTTGATCCATTCTTAAACTTATTAAGAGACTTTTTTCCAGAAGAAAATATAACAGACATCCTCTATGAAAATACTTATATGTGAACGGTAACGAACAAAAGTTAGGATATATGTGCTAAGTAAATAATGTCTAAAACTTTCAAGCAAGATACTCTGCCCTAAATTTTTTTAATAAATTATATCACAGCTGTGGGACAATTGGGAATGGGACACACGAATGGAACTGGTATACTGAACTTAGTTGAGCGAATAAAAATTAAAGTAAAATAATAAACAATAGAAAATGATGCCATTGGTGTTAAGATGTAGAGAGGTTGGTTACCGAGGAAGAGGGAGGTGGGAATATTATGTAAAACTGACAATGTATTCACTGCGATGGGTATATATTGGTATGCATATATTATTATAATAATAAAATAGCTGTCTGTCTATATGTGGTGATCATGCAAGCGGAAGCCACATAAATAGGCGTTGGTTCTATTGTAAAAGTCGTTCAATAATGTAAAATTTACAATTGTTGTTAAAAACGATTTTTCATCACACTCTATAATATATAACATACAATGTAATATGAACATACACGAAGCAAACATTTATAATAGTCATATTAACTGGTAAATATGTTACTGAGAATGCTGTTATTCAACTGTGATGTTTGTATTAATTGGACACTTGATTTTATATCTGGCATATATGTGATCTGAAATTTTATAATATACATATATATATATTGTATATATATTTCCATTAGCACATACGTTATATGAAATGTATACATTATGAAATATAACGTATTGTATAATAGAATAAAACAAATTTAATTTAATTTCTGTAAAGCGCTTTTAACGGGAATAAATAAAATATACAATTATTTTGTAAAATATTTCTACAATGCAATTTGATTATTATATATACATCTTTTATTGACCATTTTAGACTATATTATTGATTAATATTATTTATTTGATTTGTCAGTATTATTAACGTACCACGATTTTAATTATTTTCCATATAACCTTAAAATGTTTGCATCCCTAATATTTATAAATTTCAAATTTATTTAATATTTTATTTAAAATTATTCATGAAATTGTTTTTATTCTATAATATTGATAAAGACCTAAAGGTTAAAAGCGCTCTACAGGAATAACATTTGTTTTATTTTATTATACATTATTTTACATTTTATATAGTAATTAAAGAAATATGTTAAGCCAGAAAAGTATATCTTTCATTCGTATTAAATATGATAACGCGGGAAAATAAATGCTGGACATTAAATGAGGGAATTTAATTACGAATTAATAAATCGTGTCATACAAATAAATAAGAATAAATTAGAATTGAGAGAAATTCTCGTAAATAGTGTAAAATAGATTTTAAATAAAAATCGCCTTATCTAATTTATTATAAACCTCCAATACATCATATTCAATATATACACTATATATAATTACATATGTCCTAAATATTCATAAAATGAAATAATATGAAGTGATAAATACCGCACTAAAAGTGTTACTTAATAAGATTGATAAAGTTAGTACTTGCAGTCGGACATTTAGGGTAAGTTCAGAGGGCAGTTAATAAAAAAACTAAAATTATTAAGGATGCAGTGTAAATAACATTTAACTTGGTCAGTAGTATATACAAGTAGTCTATACAAGTATACTACCTATAGGGAGAAGTCTTCACTCAGCTCTAGTTTGGAATTGATCATTATCAGTCAATACGTAGCAATGGCGATGGATTTCTCGAAGCGTACACAGTGGCGCCCCGAGTATCAGTATGATTGAAATAATTCCAAAACAAACCTGTTTGTTTTATTGAATAATTAATAATTAAATAATTCTAAGAGTTCAAAAACTAAAAAATAATATAAATTGTTCGATGATTAAATTTTTTGTCATTAAACAACGATGCATTATTATTTTACACATATATTGTATTACACAAAAGACTTGACTATAAATCCAGTTAATACAATATAGCATATTATATATGGTTTCAGCCTATATACAATTTTGTTAATTAAAAGTGGTATATTGATAAAAAAAATTACATATTAAATATTTTATAATTTAATATTATCTATGTTTACTGTTTTCTGTTAACTACAAATATCAACCTCCATTTTTGAACTTTATAAAAATTAAAGTAACAATTTGCACTTCGTTGGTGTATTTTCCATGTATTGTAAGATATATGAAAGTACATACTTACTACTTACAAAAGAGAATAAGTAGTACACTTGATTCGATTATGATCTGCAATATTATAAGTCAGATTGTGTTAAAGTTTCTAAATTCAATTGAATAGCATTAACAGTGGCACACGATCAGAGATTACTTAAAAGTAAAATACATAGATGCAATCAGAATTAATTAACATGTACAAAATCAAACAAATCTCAATTACGCATGTTTGTGCGAGGTGCATAGAATAAAAATATCTAACCTGACTTCATATGCAGTCTTAAAAGCAAACATACTATGTTCGAAGTATTTATAAACCAATATTTTTTCCAAAATAACCATTCACAACCTTTTCCGATGCACGAAATTAAATAATGTAAAATTGACATTGAGGAGTCATTTCTCTAAATTAAAAATAAAGTTACGACATTTAGGCCGATCGAGTAGTCGAATTCTTTGATATTTTGTCTATAGTAAATAATAACTGTTGTCCAAATGAGCTGGGTACATCTCGGACGAGTGGACTAGGTATAACTTTATACAAGAGGCTGGTGATCTTGAAGGCTAACTAACCCGTTATTGCATGAGAGATTGGTCTTATTTGGGGGTCATTATTTGAGTATTATTTGAGTATTATTTGGTCTTATTTGAGGGTCATTATTCCTGTTAATATTTAACTAACCGTCTCTATACATACACTTCCACAAAATGTATAATAAAATGTATATTAATCCCATTACATTACTCTATTACTGCTTATAAGATACCCGTGTATCGTTTATCCAGTCATAGTATGTCATAGCATATGAATAGGACATCTGTTGAACATATAGATACAATTTTAGTCTGCTATTGCCGCTGTAATTGTTAATTATAAATTTAATATGATTTAATAATGTATATTTATTTGAAGTAAAAATTAAGGCTATCTTTGCCACTCTATCACAATATAATGGAGTTATTTTGAAAAAAATATTATTTCATAATTAGTGCCATAAACTTGAATGACATTTCTAAATAAAGTGATACTTAGTCGGGTATAATCTTGTAATAATACCTTTACCACCAGTATATGATATTATACGTTTAATTAAATTATTTTAAAGTAGTATATACGAGTAGTACAGAATATATACAATATTAAATTAACCTACGTACTTATCGAAAAACAACGTTGTGCTAAGATATGACTTGAACACTCAACTTATTATTGGCTAGTGAATTAACAGTAAAAAAAAACGACCGCCAAAGTAAAAACAAATTGTCCTAAAACGGCTAAGTCGGTAAGGGTCCGGTAGTATAGGGGTTAAATTATTTGTATATTTGTTGATTGGGTTTATTGAAAATAATATTGTCCTGATTAATTGGAAATGTTAACATGTTTGCTACAGGGAAATTTGCGAGATTTTAGGTCAAATACTTCATCATTTATAACCCCCAAAAGTAAATAATTTTTTATTTTCTCATGAAAAATATGTGTTTTTTATAGGGTATCCTGAAGATTTTATTTGGTGACAAAAAAGATAGAAAGGCATTTTTGTAACGCATTTTCACAATCAATTGTTTGGCGAACATTTTTAAAGATTGGTAAGGTTAAAATGTCAGAATATTTTAATATGCTGATTAATAAATATCAAAACTCTTGACATTACTATGAATTGTGTACCCCTATTTAAATTGTTTTTTACTTATTCAGATAAACAGCAGATAATTAAAAAAAATATCAGCTTGTTTTTGGATAAAGTTACATATATTTTAAAATGACTATTTTCAGTAAATAACTTTTTTAAATATTTTTATTACGTAAGATATATTGTCGTATATATGGCTTATATAGGTACGTTATTATCGGTAAGTTACTGTGCCCACCAGGCGCGACGCGACGCGAAGCGACATATCGTCGCTTGGCGAATAATTAATTTGAGTTCTAACCAAGCACAACGTGGCGTGTAGTTTTTAAATGTTTCTATATAATTTACAGCCTATTTTCATTGAAATGTGCATTTCATCGCTGACATCGCCTCGCTGACCAAGTTGACTACTTTTAACTTCAGTTTTGCGTCGCTCTGCTCAGTGTAAATAGACTCATTGAAAGATATGTTATCGAATTTTTGCGGAAAGTCGCGTCGCGGCGCGTCACACTTGGTGGGCATAGGTCTTAACTGTACAAGTGGCAAATGCAAATATTGTAAAAACGTTTATATTTAGTAAACTGATCGGAAATTATAATTTCCCAATGAAGTATAGAAAAAGTGTACATTTTAAATATGTCAATTTCTCAATTTTGTAATATCCCCAGTCTTGTTATCATCAATTGTAACATCGACAATAACACATATACATAGATATATATATATATATCAATAACTCTTACTTCATTTTTGCAGCAACAGCGCCAACTTTTCTTGTGTTTTGCGCGTTTTCCTTGAACTTATTAGCCGACTTTTTCCCAGAAGAAAAGATAACAGACATAGTTCCCAACTTTATATAACTTACTATATAGGGGCTTTTTGTAATATAATATATTATATAATTAAATGAAATTTAGTAGTATAATATGACCCTGCAGCCGCAAAACACCACAGAATAATTTAAATCTTGCCGCGTATATATATTTAACCTGAATTGGTTTTAATTTTCCTCCCTTTTATATGGTAACTCAAAACGGGGATGTTGAGTAGGGTGAAAATAAACATTGACTGTGCACAGGCTAAAAGTCTAGCTGATGTCGCTGGGAAGGATTCCCGATTGGTGTGTAAGAGTGGGTGTCAGGTGGGTGGTTGTGGCCTGGGGGGGGGGGGGGTTGGCTGCGGGTGCCTCGTATCAGAGCACAAAACTCTACCAACTAATAGCAAAGTTCTGTTATACGTAAAATAGATTTAAAAGAGAGGTATGTGTGTTCTAAGTTATATGAGAATCAACACATCCGTTGTTTGTCGTTGTACTAAACGCTATAGTATACGTAGTAACGGTTTTCATCATTCAAGTCTCCGTCTCCAAAGCCTTCGCTTATTTAGCCGTGCATTGTTTTATCAATTTTTGCTCAACTTTAGTATTAAAATATCGGCATAATGCAAATAGAGCCTGGTTGGAAACTGAACAACAGCACGGCTATTATGTTTTTGAATTAATAACTATACAATGTCATTAAATGTTCTATCCTTCAAATCATAACTTTTAGGAACAAAGATATCTTAAACGTCATAAACTATAACTGTTTGTGCAAGCAAGCATTGATCGGTCAAGAACTATACTGAACCGCTGTTATTGTTCTTACAAATCCTTAAGTTTTCAGTATCGGTAAGAGATGAATAATATACCCTTTTGAACATATTCAAGGTAGTGGAATAAATATGTCATTTTATACTCAATAAGCTCAAATTATACTCAAATAAAAAACACAGTAACATTTTAAATCCATACAATTTAATTAACGTTTTCTTCATTGCATAAACATATTATTATCGGTGAAGTTACACTTGAATGTTCAAATATTTATAAAAAATACGATATTATACTAACACATTATTAAACATAATAATATGTTGTACAACAAAATTTACTAAATATCCATCGTCATTGATATGCTTAGTATATATTTTAAAATATACCATTTATTTCCGAAATTAATATGTTAATATATACTATTCATATATATATATATATATAATTATATTATTCAGAAGAAAATGTACATTTAGATTTCAATGTAACGAATTAATATTGTAACCATTCGTAAATATTGGGATTGTCTCACACAGGCGATCAGCCAATAAGTCGCATACACAATGACGTGCTTTGAAACTCAGTCGCTTGCGTCATACGTGATGCATACGAGTGGCGAAAATGTATACCGGTGGGTCTGAAAACATTGTCAGCACCCAGTTGAGACTAATGATGCCACAGAATGCTCTCTAATCTGACCTGGAAATAAGGTATGGTTATATGAATAATTGATAATGTAGATCATGATTAAATAATAAATACTAATTCATAATGTAAATACGAGTATAACGTCCTATCGATAAAAAGTTTGGAGTATAGGTTGGTTTATAATATTTTTGTATCATATAGTCTACACACGTTTTATAATAATGAAACTAACCAGCGAGTCGTAATGACTGGAAATTACAATTTACCAATTAATCGAATTCCAATGATAATTTGTATTTAATTTTAACATTATAAGAGTGTGTAACTCGATATGATATCATAAATACTGATGTGGTTATTAGAAATAAAATTGATAATTATTACTGTTGAAATAATTCACTACTTTTAACAAATATAGTACCATAGTATTGGATGAATATATAAAAAATGTGAATTTCACTGTTAAAATAAAAGGACGCCTACATAAATCCTACTTATTTGTAAAAGGTTCATCATTAACGGTCTATGCTTTTTAAATACATTTTTTTTATTTGAGAACTACCATAATTATTAAAATACAAGTATAAAAAATAGAATGCTGAATAGTTCACTATTGTAAAACAGAATATATGTGCAAAATACAATTTTTATGTGACATTTAAGCATTGTGCATTTTATATCCCACGTCAGTATCCAAAAAATTCTGGAATCGGGACTGTTCAATAGACCCTATCGAAAGTATGTCTGTCACTGCGGTGACTCCAGCCAGACTACGGCCAGCTTGTCCAAACGACGACGGCAAGGGGAGTATTGCAGTTTTTTTTTAAACCGGCCTTCTCGTCATCACGTCTCACCATATGTGAAGAATAGGAGTCTCCCGCCATGCCTACCGAAATGCCCTCTACAACAGACCTATGTGATTAACTTGCAGAGGTAGACACCAGCATCCACCGCAGAGGGCAAAGCAGCCACAGCAAGAGACGCCGATGCACAGACAGAAATTC
>JAUZND010006311.1:0-10817 GCA_034780555.1 Coelogynopora nodosa | reverse complement strand
TTGGTATGTAATCAATTTCTGCCTTGTTCATTTCACTGACGATTGTATCTTCTATTTCTACAAATTCATCGTTACTGTGGTCAATGTCTTTAGTACTGTCATCAAATTCCTTCCAGAAATTGTTATCTAGCTAAATTAAATATCTATGCTCACTCTCTTTAGTCATCCAATCCAATTCACGTCTATAAGCTTCCGAAATCATGCCAGTAGGAATATTCGACAAATTTAACATCTTCGCAATAAAATAATGATTAAATTCAGATTAAAATATTCAACGATATTAAATTTAAAATAATATCTAATGAATTTTCTTGCCAATTTTATCAAATAGAAATTATAATAAGATAATTCGCAATAAATGGATAGAAATCAATGAATAGAAAGTATATTGCAATTCAAATGTATAATTCCTACATTGTTTCGATTAGAAAGTCATCTGAGAATACAACTTTACTTAATTTTTCAATATTGCAAAATAATGCTATAGTGGTTTGCAGACACTCAGCATTCAGAATTAGTAGGCTGGGCTGTTAATATTAAAAGCTTCGTATTAGGTAGTATAATTTTGCAATGACGCAAGTTAATGTTGCACAACACTAACTTGCGTCATTGCAATTTTATACTGAAACTGTGTTGAATATTACATTTTGATTTTTAGCTTTTCATGTTTTTAAAGTTCAAATTTTTATCATTGTACTAGAACTAATTTAAATACAGAATTATACGAGACAAAAGTCAACAAAAAATCAATTTCTACATTACGATCGATACAAACAAGACAAACCCTGAGACTTGAATAACCATTTCCCCTTAATAATTATATAATCAGGAAATAAGTGTGTTAATGTAATACCTAATTCAATTAGTAAACTAATTAAATAAGCCCTGGCAAAATTGTTATTATAATAATTTTATTAAATGCTATTATAATTAATATCAATTCTTGACATTAATAGTAACACTTGAGTCCTCATTTGTACAATTAACATATATATTGTATATTATCGCGATCAACACTCGGCCATTGCAAGTAAAATGTTTTCTGTCATAGATTACAAATTAATTATCTTCAAATAAATAATACAATTTTTCCGGAAAAAACTTATTTCTCTTTAAAATGAACCAAAGAACAAGTTTCATTTGTGTTACTTTGTGTATTATGAACAGGATATTACCCTGAATTGAGGGGATATGCATTCAGAATCTGCGAGTCGGAGCATAGCAAAGACGAGTTTATTATCTTTGCAGATCTTCGAAATGAAGGGTAATATTCGATATATTCAACGTTAATTTTCTATTGCAATAGATTAGACGTATAATATCAGGCGGAGATTTTTTAATATAAAATAAAATTTATTATTTAGAAATATATTGCAGTAATTTATACACTGAGAATCCACTTACGATTATACAGAAATCTATGGCAAAAAGTTGAATATATAAGGATAATAATACGGAGAAATTTCATTACTTTACTCCAGTTTATTGATTATTATTTATGTAATAGATTAATGCACATTCATGATTGAATTGAAATGCATTCAATAATTCCAATTTATCGCAAAAGAAATTATATATGTATTGCACCACATCATTTGGCTACCAGCTAAATCTTAGTTCAGTTTTAGTCTTTAGCAAATGAATTGGATAGTTTACAATATCACTTCGTGTTTTGCTATTGGATTTTTTACAGACAACATTCAAACAGCACTGAAAACGGTAAAGTTTACTATAACTAATAATTTCATCGATTACCAAATAGATGGTAGCAATTTTCCCAATGTGCTTTACGTTAACACAAACTCATTGTCAAAAGCGACAAATGAAAAATATGTTGCTGTATTTAAAAGAAATATACAAAACGTAAATTCTTCATCGTCATGCAGTATATTCTTTGGCTATATTAATCACATTTTAATAAATATAACAATATGTCAAGAACCTATTTTTTATTACAGTAACCAAATATTCAGAAATTATTGGTACACTCATCAACAAAATAAATTTAAATTAAATATTTCAACCTACCCTAGACAAAAATGTAATCTCCTTTCTTCGGAAAAATATTTAATACGCAATCGACGACAACACCTAACTCCTCAGAATTGGTGTCAACAACAGAATCGCAATTTTGAATGTTCGCAGGGAACTTGTTGTGACATGAAAACATGTTCCTTTAAGTGGAACTCGCAAATATGTCGACCAGCTCGCGATTGCTGCGACATTCCGGAATATTGTTCTGGTTCATCGGGACAATGTCCCCCTGATACATATATTTCTGACGGTGAATTTTGTCAGTCAGGTATGGGAAAGGGATACTGCCTTTATGGACAATGTCGAACTATGGAGACAGTATGTCGTAACTTGAACCCAATGTTTCACTCAGGAGAAATTGTAAGTATAAATGTTTCAGCTATTTTATTTGTTATATTTTATTTAAAAATTTAATCTTTTTGTTCCTGTGGTTTATTTATTTTTAATAAAAAAATTGGTTTGGTTTAATTTTACCAAAAAAACTAAGTGCGATTCATTTTCTTATTTTTATCTTTTATAACTTTATATCTTTATACTTATCTTTAATAAATTTAATCTTTTAATTATCTTATATTTCTGATACTAATTAATTTAGTTTTTTTCAATGATTTATATATCAAAATTGACTTCATATTGTTGAATCTCAGTACAAAGAGGCATATGGCGCTTTCATCTTATAACTTCTACTTTCATTAGTAATGAAGGAAATCCTTCATGCTGTTAGTATTCAACTCTTAAAATGAAAAGAAAGGGATATTTTGAAACGTAGAGAGTGATAATAATATATATTACATTTAGTATAGACAGTCTCAATACAAAAATGGTATAAATTTAAATCTGTGAATGACATGAAGTTTTATTTCTACATTATTCTCATCCATTAGCTAAAATTTATCTCATCAAAAAATTCAGCGCACTTCTAAGACTATCTAGCCTTGAATTATTATTACAAGAAACAGCTGACTTAAATATAAAAGTGGAGAGATTTTAACCCTCATTAAGAGAACAACATTCCATTAACTAAGGTATATGAATAATCCAGTTGGATCGCATGATGCGCTATTAAATAGGTTTGAGGTAGAAGTCAGAAGACAATAAAATAAAAACAGTTAGAACATTATTAGACATTTAGAACATTTAGAACACAGTTAAAAGACATTATTGAATGAAACCTCAAAGCGAATAAACAATGATAAATAAATAATCAAAATGACATTTAATACGCTTATTCAACCGGTCTTACAAAATGTAACCAAAGACAGATCCTCCTGGATCAGCGATACAAATGTCCCAAATTAAATATGCATCCTAGAATGAAAACACAATCAGATGTCCATGAGAAGTTCTTCAACAAAAGCAGTACAAATTAATGTCACCTTAAGGCCAATAAAATGCTCGTTTGGTGTTACGATGTCTACAATACAGAGTGGCCCATAAGTTCTTTGACCCATATTGACCCAATGTTGATTCGATAAGTTCCCTGACCTAATTTATACATCAACTGCTATAGTTTGGGATTACCCAAGTGTGTACCTAAGAAATCTATAAATAGATTTTTAAAAATTCCAAGAATTCCAAGAATAAAATTGCGAGAAAACCAAATTCAAATTGAACCAATTTTAGAAATTGTACTAAGGCTCAAGCAAACAGATGTTTAGCTTTGATCGAAAGAATACAAGTTATAACGAATTATTAATTTTGTACTAAAAGTTATAAACATGTGATGGATACATGGTCAGACACTGTTCATTCAGCAATACCATCTTAACAAACAATTTCTTCTTTAATTTCTATGTTCAATGAACTAGGCAGTGTTGCAAATGCTTCTAGATCCAAAAAATCTCAACAGCGTGTATCTACTGAACTTGGGATATGTAGAACATCACTTCAACGCATAATGAGTGATATCGGACTCAGATATTATCGACCTTGCTCACAACATGCTTTAAATGGGGATGACCCAGTTTTCAGTTTATGAAACTTTTATTCAATATTCAACTGAAGATCCAGATATTTTCAATAAAATAATGTTGTCTCATGAAGCGTAGTTAAGCTTGAATGGCCGCATTAACCGTCACAACTGTCTAATGGAGTGACACTAACCATCACTTAATTGTGTCACACGAAGTTAATCTTCCAGCATAACTGTATGTGCAGGCATTTGTAGTGCTGAACTTATCAGTCCTTTCTTTTTCAATGGCACTGTCAATTCTGAAAACTATTTAGCAATACTGTAAAAACAATTTATCCCTGCTGTCACGAATCTTATTTACTTGTATGATTTCTATTTTCAACAAGATGGCGCTTCGCTGCAATACGCTCTTATTGTTAGACATTGGTTGAAAGCCACATTTCCTGGCCAATGACTGGAACGCCGAAGGCCTATTAAGTGGCCAGTTCAGTCATCTGACTTAACGCCTCCGGATTTCTTCCAATATTCCAACGCAACCATCGTTCTCTTCCGACCAGAGGAAGGCTTACCGCTTCGTACAAGTGTATGCGGGGGTTAGCCGTCACCGATTCTCTAGAGAGGAAAATAAAGCTCTTCTTCATGAACCTGAAGGGGAGGAGTGTAGTCCATACTCTTTAGCGGAGTTGAGCTGTGCACTGGACCAATCAAAGGCAAAGGCGGCTGAGGGTCCAGATGGTATCATTTCCCGCTTTCTCAAAGAGGTAGGGGAGTGGCCCGGAACTTTGTTTTAGATTGCTTCAACCTGTCTTGGCGAAAAGTAGTTTGCACCCAGTCTTGGAAAACTGCGGTTATTATACCCAATCCGAAGGTTGAGATTGGAGTGCGGGAAGTCTTGAGGTGGAGTCGGGAGAAGAAACTGACCCTCAATCTGAATAAGTGCGAAGTATAGCCCTGACATATATAGCTCTTTGGCCCTGACACCCATGAGAGTAGGTGGATTCCAAAGGTCGAAGTTGAGGACCATAGTCTAAGGTTTAATCCTAACCCTTTTTTCTTGGGCGTGATGTACGGACCGGATGCTAATCTTACGCCCTCAGGCGGATAGGGTGGCTTGAAAGATAATGAGGGGAAGCCGCATCTTGGGGGCGCTAAGTTGCCGGGAGTAGGGATGGAATGGTCAGCTGTTTCGGCGGGTGTGCCAGACCCTCCTCTTGAGCACTGCCAAGTACTGTGTAGCGGGATGGCTACCTTGGCTGTCTAACTCGGCAGTGGAGGTGCTTGACCGGGCGCAGAATAAGTACCGGTATGTACTCTACGGCTCCAGTCAATGCCAATCGCTTGGAGGCTGGCTTCCCTTTGTTTCATACTGTCGTCCGTCATGAAACGGCCACAGCACTGGAGAAGTCGCTGAGGCTCACGAACTCAAACCCTCGCAGGATAATCTCAGAGCAAGTGGTTCGCCACCGCTTTGTGGCCCGCAGTAGCTCTCGCAAGATGGACAACGAAATCTTCGTAAGTATTGGGTTAGCAGCCCAACGACACCTGGAGTTCCCCTGTTACTTCTGCCCCATGGCAGTGGGAGAACAAAGGGTGGAGTGTCAACCTCTCTCTGAGGGGGATTTTTGTTGTTGTGATTCTGAAGTAATTCTGTTGTGATTCTCTCTCTGTTGTTGTGATTCTGAAGTCATTCTGTTGTGATTCTCTCTCTGTTGTTGTGATTCTGAAGCTGTCCGTTTGGAAGACGCGTTGGACACTATTCGTTCCCTTGGACAGTTTGACTTCGCCGTTTATACGGATGGATCGGCTGAGAGTCGTGTGCGGCGCGGGGAGAGTGCTGCGATAGTACTGCCGCCTTGACTGCTTTGAGCAGCGAGACGTTTTGCTGTTACCCAGACATGGGTTCAGTGAGATTTTCTTTGATGCGGGTAAATGGCACGGTGGTCTTCCAGAGGATCCCTAGTCACTGCAAAATTCATGGCAATGAAGCAGCGGACAGGGAAGCTCGGGAGGCTGCTATCGGCCCTAGGAATGATGATGTACCGCAAGACCCTGCCCCGGTGACTTTCAGAGCAGCCAGGTCCCTCATTAGGAGGGCAGTCGTTGACCCTAGGAAGGCCCATGAGCGTATTCGTCTCGTGTTCACCGTCACGCCACGACCGGCGGGCTTACTGCGGCGCACTGAGACGATGATTGCGCAGCTCCGAAGTGGACATTGCCGTGTGTTGGCGGCGTACTGAGCTCGTATGGGCCTGGAGGTGCCTCCTGCATGTCCTCATTGCGAGGAGGAGGAGGAGACTCTGGAGCTTTGGCTCCAGGAGTGTCTGGCACACCTTGGCCTGCGGCTGCAGGTGTTTGGGATGGGGAGATCTCCCTTGGCCGTATTGGCGGAGGACCCCGTGCCGTTGGCCTTGTATCTGTGGGGGTTTCGGCTCCTCTGGCGGAGATCCCGCCTGAACATCAACATCAACACCACAACAGCTTAATCCTCGAAAATAACACTAAAAGACTACTGAAAGAGATAAATACATTTCATAAATATTTCCACTAAAACTTTTTATGTATTCAAATGCTGTCGTGCTGTCCGCCAGTTACAAGATGTCTATATTGTTACGTTGTAAATTAGGCATAATGTGGCTCCTAGATCGGATGAGAAAGATCGAGTCTTCTGATGAAAGGAATCAGCCAATATACAAGTCTCATATTGTGAATTTTATTCGTTTCGCAGTTAATAATAAAACTTAGACAACCAACAGGCTGGACAGGCTGGACACAAATAAAACATATGTTACAGTTATACAACATATCAAACCACTATACATTAGAAACCATACATAATTTAAGCCAATAATAATTCATCGGGAGGCACTGCCCTCACTTTCTCAAATATATAGTTTCTTACGCATCAAGTCAGAATCTACTCAAGGAACGTGTTCTGTGCTGAAGTCTAAACACAAAAGGATTTCTGTCGGATAATCTGCTAAAGCAAAATGAACAAATTTGATCACGAATTGAAATAAGGATGGCAAAGAAAACGAAGAGGAACAAGTGAAGTGCCACTCACTTTAGGTTATATGCAGCCATTTTTCGTACCAGTAATAATAAATGTTGTCACATTAATCATTGCTTTTTAGTATGTGCTCTTTTAGATGAGGTTTAAGATTATGTAGTGTGTAAACTGTAGGATTTTAGGATTTTATGAGGGAGATACAATACATGTGGTATGAACGCCTGCACAATTTTAAGCCACTGAATGTGCTGTGCTTGAGGTCTGTATTCCGTACTACATATTCTGCACTGTATTAAAAAGTCTAAACCACATTAAATCTAATACATCGTAACATTCATTTTTTTAATGTTCAGCCATTTTTTATCCCATCTATTATTTTTATATGGGAAGTGTCTTTGAGTAATCAATTTAATTTATTCCTAATTATAAAGGTGTTTATTATATTTCGATATAAATAGATTTCTATCATAATTATTTCAAAACTATATATAAATCTACTATTACAAAGAATAATAATACAAATTATAAAAAATGTATAAACATATAAAAAATGCAGTTACTATCTGTTTTAATAATCCTTAACTTTTTTGAGTTAACCCTAGGACGACCAAGGGGGTTTTTAGTCTTAGGGCGACCAAGGGGGTTTTTAAAGCCACCCTGAGAAATAATTAACGGGAGTGGAGTTTCTAGTTAAGTGTGTAATTCTTATTATGTTTAAAATTACTGTAATTATGTCTAATATAGCGTTGTCTCAAATAGCCCCATTTTACGGTACAGAGTTCATATAGGAAAATATACATTTAGAATTGACTATGAAGTCTCTCAAGGCCTATATCGCCATATTATAATTTCGTGGTGCAAATCAGGATAACAAAATTCCAGTCGAAGATCTCTGGAGCGACAATTATTCTACATTTTATCGCGCTGCTATGAGCCGCACCCTATTCAAAATATGGAATAGGTGTATAAGATTTGATGACACCGATCTTTGCGAACAAAGAAAAGAATGCAACACATTTTCTGCATTCTGCAGTTAGAGAGGTTTAGTCAGAGTGCAATGGACGGTTGAGACAATTCCTCAAAGCAACTGAGTGTATTTTTGTTGACGAGCAATTGGTTGCATCTAGGTGCAGATCTCCACATAAAATGTACAACCCATCAAAACCCGGTAAATATGGGGAGCTTATACGCTGGTGTTGTGATTCTAATGGTTTATAATTTTATTGTTTTGGTGTTGGTATTTTCTCAATGGAAATCCACTAACGAAACTACCTGCAAACAACGACAGTGCTGCCATGCACAAAGAGGCTAACAAGGCAAAGAATTTGGTATTGAGTCTTTCTGGGCCATTCCTGGACAAAGGTCGCAATGTGACTGGAGATCGCTTCTTCAGCTCTCTAAACATCGCGGAGACTCTACTTCAATGTCAAACAACATATGTTGGCACTGTAGCAACTAGTAAGCGACATTTAGCTCCAGTTCTTCACGAAACGAAGGAACGATTTCAATCAACTTTCGTCTATAGGAGGATCTGCTGCAAAAACGACTGAGCAATCTTACCAGGTGAAGGCAAAGAACAAAGTATACATGATATCGACCTTACACCATGCGGCCACTATACAAGATGATGTTAAACAAAAGAGTAGCATTCAATTATACTACAATAGTTCAAAAGCTGGTGGGTGTGGACACATGTGATGAAATGTGTATAAATTACACCACTCGAGTTTGTAAACGTCGTTGGACCATTGTCCATTTTCACAATGTGCTAGACGTCAGTGGCATAAATGCACTAACAATATACAATGTCCTTCATCCAGGGTGGGTCAACATTTCATTCGCCAAACGTCGCAGAACTTTTATTTTGAAATTGGCAAGTGAATTGGCAGCCGATTTCATAACATTCAAATCACGCAGGATCCATTTGGCTTGCCCAATTCAACCATTGTTCTTCTCAAGAAGTTCAACGCAGCGGGGCAAGCTCAACCGCTTCTTCCACAAGCACAGCGTGAACCCCAACCATTTCATGCAGCACAAACACAGCTAGTCGCTAGATGTTCAATAACAAAATAGGGACTCTAACAAAAGCAAAATTCGCTGTGGAATACCGATGCGCGACACCGGTATGTGGTAAACATTCGCAGCCTAACGGACATACCTGCAACCAGTGCTTATAGAACTGGTTTTATGTTTACTTTTGAACATATTTTATAATTGATATTCATATTGATTTAATATTGAAATATTCGTGGATAATACACTACTGCTTTCATTTTTTTGTCAGGTGACTCTTAAAACCATCTTGGTCTCCCTAAGACTATTCAGTTCCCTGGGCTACTTTCTCGGTAAATAACTTTTTTTTGAATTTAGCTATTGACTCGATATTTTCCTTAACGATATGTAGTATAAAAGTCATATAATATCAATGGTGTAAATTCAATGCTTGTATGACTCAGTTTAAAATTACTAGAAAAGGTGGCTTTTAAAACCGCCTTAGTCGTCCTGGGTTAAGGATGTTTGTAAATCATGAAAGGGTAAATGAAATCCGAATGATTTTATTTTTAAATGGAAAAAGTGAACTGTGCTTTTTCTTTAAAAAAAGCAACTGATTTATAAAATGTGCACTTTTAGGAAAAAGAATCCTAAATAATTTTATATTGAATTACAGAGATAAGTATTATTAATTAATTATAAATAACTATAGGCCCTATTAATAATTAATAGAAAAATATGTGATCTATATGTAACTATTGTAAAATATTTTTAGTGCAATTTTTTTAAATAAGTTATGATAATTTTTTTTATTCATTATTTGAGGGGCGGATTAAGCCAATTATAATACATTAAGGCAGACTTATATCAAGTGTACTTTTGCACATCTAAATAAAACTTTCTATTATCAATAGGCATTTTAAAAAAGCTAAAATGACAAAATCCCATTTAGAAAATGTTAAAAACTGATCAATGGTTAACGTCAGGTAACTAACCACCCTCTATTATATTTTGTTCCACTAAGTTCAAGTTAACACAATACTCAAGTTTATTACATATGTCCTATATTATAAAACTATTTGAAGAGCACTAACAAAACCTTAAAACCACACCAATTCAGCCTCCATAGAATTTTGTAAAGCTTTTATTTTTAGGCAAATGTTAGTTATAGATTACAATACTATCAGATAATAAATTGGCATTCTCTATTTAATCAAAAAGCTATGTAGTGAAAGACGCATATCAATATATTTGAATACGAAATATCATATACGAGTCGCCATAACTATAATATCAAAAAGCAAATTATTTAAGAATAAAATATATTTGAATAATAACTGACATGATTGCACTGGTTAAAATTATTACGTGTACAATTTTCAACAATTGAACTGTCGACCTTCAAAATGTCAAACATAGAAATTTTCGTTTTCCATAAACTCTATAGTCAACAAAAAGATATATAATAACAACTTGTTGAGGTTAATTACCCTTTCTTATAGGTTTAAACTGACCAAATGTACTATGGTAACAAGAATGGTCAACTCTCCACCCTCTAGCAGATGTATTATAATTAATTCAAATTTTATTAAATGTTTCATGCGAGGTTGGCCAATTCTTTCACTTCAGCAATTTAGCATGATGGCGAATGTGATCCTCCATAAACGTAGCGATAAAAAAGTAAGAGTGATCGTAACCCTGAAAAACAAATAATAAAAGAGTTATTATAATAACACCTGTTACCAAAAACATATTTTCATTATATGGGTATAGTTTTAACCAGAAAACTTCCCAATATATCAGTGCTGCCACACACTGAGATATATATCTCACAGAGATATTTTGAAATTTTCTGAGATATTGAGATATTTT
>JAUZND010006310.1:0-10817 GCA_034780555.1 Coelogynopora nodosa | reverse complement strand
TGATGAGGCGCACCACAGCGGGCACTGTCCCTGAGCCTCTCTGGGCAGCCGCTGAATTTAATCATGTAAGGTGGCCTTGTCGGGATTCGAACCTGGATGGTACTAGAGACATGCACGCTACCTCTGCGCCACCGCGTCTTAATTGATCTGGCTACCAACTGCTATAGTCGAATTTTATCGCTTCTTGTAGATGTGAAACCCCATCACCTGGGGGATCCATAGATTGGTCTGTTTATAAAACTGCGTAAGTGACCTGGCTGCATTTCATTCTGTGTTTAATGAAATTTATACTTTTATCTCTGTTATGGGCCAGAGCAAGTAAGATAGTCACTTGACCTAACATTTCAAAACCATGATGATCACTTGTTTTGTACATTTGTGTAATTTGCTCATTCGTTATTATCATATTCCTACAAAACTGTAAGAATTGCTCTTTTGAAAAAATACTGGATTATATAATTTGGTTTATTTTCAGGAAATTGGACAATAAAAACAAATAAAAGCTTGACAATATTATACTTTCAACTATCACATATCTCTGCATGATTAGTATCGTTAGGGTAGTGAATAAGGAAGTCAGGGACTTCGTAGAATTGATTGACTCGACAAAACTATGTTAAAGTGTACATATGTATTCGACAAATTGAAAAATTAAATATTGTGTCACATCCGTTACTTCAAATTCAACATTGCTATTTTTTACAAGTAAATGCACACGATGTAGCGAATTATTGCGTAACATATCTTAGTACAATAATATAAATATATTTAATACCTTCAACCATGTATCTAGACCACTCACACCAAAGTATATTCTTTCTCTATATATTTTCTCACAAGTGTAGTTGAACCCAAAATTGCTCAATTTCCCGTGATTTGGAAAGCTTATTGGTCTTGATAGTTTTCTTTCTGTGTGATGAGAGGATTTATAAGCGTGTGACCTATAAATTCTCTCGGTTGGCTTGGATAATATTAATGATAAAGAAATCGCTCTATTTTCAGAAGTTTGTGGTTGAAGTATTTTTTGGTATATGAACAATGGTTGCCATCTTCCACTGATTGGGGACCAGTATTTGTCGAAAATATGCATTCATTAGTTGTGCTATCAATGTGCAAAGTTAAAATGCTTCTAATCT
The DNA here is from genome assembly GCA_034780555.1 of Coelogynopora nodosa. Classification (NCBI taxonomy): domain Eukaryota; kingdom Metazoa; phylum Platyhelminthes; order Proseriata; family Coelogynoporidae; genus Coelogynopora; species Coelogynopora nodosa. The sequence continues at coordinate 9,681 of JAUZND010006310.1, read as the reverse complement.
ATTCTTCGATAATTTCATGATAGATTTCCCTTGGGTCCTGCAGCCATACCTGTACGTGTCCATCATATTGAAAACTTTAACATCATGAGCCAATGAATTTTTAATTAAAAAATTATATATTACAAAAGGTTACTTATATAGATATTGATTTGGTTTATAATTCGCGTTATTATAATAGTTTATTTAATTGATAAATATTATATTTCAAAAAATGATAAATAAAAAATATTTATAACTGTAAACATTATTAATCTTCTACATGCTACACATAGTTAAGGCGTATTAAATAAAACCAATGAAATAGTAATTGCCATAACATATTGCAATGATACAGGTAAAAATAAAGCAAACTAATATAATTAGAATGCACACAAACAAACTATACAGAATAAAAACAAAACTTTATTTAAATTAAAACTAGACAGTGAAGCCCATATTCAAGCTGCAAATTTGCCAATCGATAAACAAGCGCGCTGGAGAACTTTTTTAGCATTGATGATAATTATGGATGATCCATAGAACTGATCAAATTTATTCTTGAACAATTGTAGATGTTGACATTTTGAAGTAAATTAATGATGAAATAATTATTCATTTCATATGTTTCACTCTCCATGTGCGATTGATTAGTTGACAATAACAGTCGAAAACACATTATTTGAGTTCTCAAACTATAGGTCAGTAAATGTTGAAGGTTACTGATATAAGTGTCAGAAAATCAATCATAGCTTAAATGAATGGACCTATATTATAATCGATGCTAAAAACGCTCTCGAACATGTATATTGAAGTTCACAAAAATCCTTCAACATTTCTAATGTTTTATACTAGCAGTATAAGAAGGGTCGATTCTGGCTCACCACTTGACTTTTGGCCATAACCTTTGACCTTATATATTTATATTCTCGAGCAAAATTTTGTTAGTATTTTTTCTGTACCCTCCATATGTCCAATTCCTCACGATCAGGTTGATTATAGGTCATAATTGCCTCCGAAATCTTTCTTTCGCAATAACTTTTTAGGATAGTAACTTATGACAACCAAAGATGGTATGATGAGTAACAAAAATAAGATAAATATGTTGATACTACTTATAAATATTTATAAGTAGTACATAATCCTAATGTTTTATTTAATGACTAATTACATATTAAACTTATTATTTAATTATATATATTGCTTTTAGACCACTTTTTAATGTTTGAAGAAAACTAACGTCATTCGTGACGGCACTTTTGTTTTTAGTTTATTACTTTTGATGTTTACAACTTATGACAACCAAACTTGGTATTATGACTAAAACAAATCGTATATAGTACTTACTTATTTTGTGAATAGCACGACATTTTCCAATGTTTTTATAAATTTTTACCACGATGCATTATAACGATACATTGCACAATATGGATGATTTCAATCAAGATTTGGACTAAGTCTAGTTCATTCAGTTTAATTTTGCTACTTACATATTGATCAAAGGTAGTCTACTGATAGTAATCGATCATTAAAGTATAATTTATTTTTAATATGATGCATTATAGTCATATATTATTCGATCAAGCTGATTTCGATGAGAATTTTGACTAAAATGGATCCAAATATTTTTCAAATCAATAAAAAACAATTTTTATTGATCCAATTGTTTATTAAAGTGAAACATATCAGTAGTATGAAGAAAATGACTATATATAAGAAAGTTACACATATTGGTACTGCATGTATTCCCGTTTCCTATTTTGCTCCTAAATATATGCTATATATATATATATATATGTAAGTAGTATAAAAATATATATATTATATTTGTGAGTCATCATACCAATTTTGGTTGTCATAGGTTACCTAAAAAGTTATAGCCAATGAAAGATTTAAGGTCAGTTATGACCCATAATCAAACTGGTCGTGAGGAATCAGACATATGGAGGATATAGCTACGATGTATCGCATTGAATAAACAATTTTCAAATAAATGTAGGTCAAAAATTCAAAATAATTTTTCTCAGGCGAGGGGGAGCGGCGGCAATAAGGTCAAACGTCATGGCCAAATGTCATTTGGTCAGCCAGAATCGAAACTTCCTTTACAACTTCTACCTTAATACTTTATACCGTTAGTGTACTCATTTCGACTATAATTGTAATGTTAATGCACTCGTCGTCTCTTTCTCTTTGTCTTCGTCCATGTTTATGGTATGGTTGCTTTAATTCATGCATTACTTATTACGTAAACTTTTTGTATGAAATTTATAATTATGCAGTTTTATATGTAATTTGAAAATGTGTGTAATGTTGTGAAATTATGCTTCGTTTTGTTTCAAAATTAACAAACCAAAAAAATTATGTATTTATTGTAAATAAAAGAGGTACAATAACAAAGTTATTACCTTATTGTAAGTCTCCTATTAGTAATATTACATATTATTCACATTTATATATTTCGTTTCAATACAGTTCCATCAGAAGTTAAATATAACTACACCATCGACAAAGGTTTTTACTTATCCTGGAATGGTGAAAGCTGTCCGAAAGATAGTACAATTAATGTGGGCTATAACGTCATGATAAACGATAACATAGAAAAAGTGTATAAAGCAAGTATGTTAATGAAACTATATGTTCCTCAATACTAATTATTATTATGTATTGTTTGGTATTTCAGAACAAATGATCACAATGTTTAAGTAAATAGCTAAACACACTTCAAGTTGTATACATCTAATTTAAAATTTCAACATTAGAAACCACTATCATTTCTATAAAAATTATCAAAATATTATATATACAACAATATTTATATTACAAATTTGCCAAAAATATTAAACATTATCAGCTATAAAATAATTAATTAATAATAATAATAAACGTAAAATATAGCGTAAATCTTAGAGTAAAAGGGGAAACAAGAATACATGCAGCACTAATGAAAATACCTAAATCCAAACGTGTTACATTGCAATTGAATATCAGATAATCATAATTATTAAATAAAATTATATGAAACAAAATATAGAAAATTAAATTATAAGTTATCCGAGATGTTTGTATATAGGATGAAAAAGTTAGGTCTTATGATAGAGCGAGATGATTGGTTGATTGCAGAAGGATCTGAATACTTGAACAGATATGTGTCTAAGCAGAAAGTTATATTCATTTGAAGCAGTTTTCCAAAACATTTTTACGGTCGAGGCTGTTTTTCGTATGGTATAGAGAGTAAAGTATTCTTATGGGTATTCCTTTAGGTTTGTTCTAGGAATATGTTTTAGATGTGTTCAAGTGCTTCTTCGGAGGTGCCGTCCATAGGTACCAATAATTAAATCGAACGTCTACTCCAATACACGTCTACGGAACGCGCTTCGATGATACCACTAAAGTGACGTATATGCAGGTGCAGTTTTCGTATAGTAGCTTTCGTAATGCGGGAAACCTGATCTGAAAGGACCAGTTCAGTTTTTTGTCAAGAGTATTACTCAAAATTTTGATTTCCTTCTGTGTTTCATTGCTAAGAATGGGCCGGTTGATACATCAGTTATACGCAGGATTTTATTTTTATTTTCACTAACATTAAAGCGCCAAGTTCTTTGCAGTCATTCACAAATGTATTAATGCATTAGGTAATATCAGTTTCATGTTGACGACGGCGTGATTATATCAAACCACTTCTATAGAGTCGTCTGTATATTTGAAAAGGGGAGAAGAGAATGGGGGAAATGATTCTACCCTGTGATACACTAGATGTTATACTTGTTAGATTTGCTCTGACATTGTTATTTGTGACAAACTGCCTTGTTGCGATTTCATTAGTAGCTTTTCACCAGAATAGTGAGGACCTTTGGGTAAATAAGTTTTGTTAAAAGAGTTAATTAACGGGTTGTGAAAAATGCGAATATCAGAGGCGAGTTTAAACAGGCCCCATATTAAGAGTAGCAGCATCGTGGATGTTAATATAGACTTTGAGCATACGATCTTCATATTCTACATTTAGCAGTCTGTTTTGGCATCATTTTCAAATTGTATTTTCAATTGTCAGATCTGCAAGGGTGTAGTTGTAAGCTGGGTTTGGTTGCTACTCTTAGTATGTACTTATACACTGTTGGTGTCATCTGATAGAATATTTATTAATAATTACAATTTATTTCGCTAAAAGCTTTTAAACTTTTGACGCCATCTTATTTATATTTTTAATGTTAACAATTGACTTCGCTGAAAACAGTTTTCATTAGAATACATTAATAATAGTTTACTAAAGGGTAAATATAATAATATATATTTTGTATCCATTCGGTATCATTATTGATGTTAACTTACTATAAGAATTTATTTAATCAAAAATACTGTCTGAATAATTTTATTTTTTCATTATTTGTGTGGTTTTAAGGATTCATATAAATAAATATTGTTATTTTATTATTTTTTTAACTTCACACATTTCAAAAATTTTGTCAATTTTTTAAACTATTAAATTCGCCTGATATCTATGGCAGCTTTACTTTCATTTTTAAAGATTTTCTCTTTATTTCCATTGCATCGATTGAGATTTTTCTATAGACACATCGATAGTGGACTATTTAAGTAACGAGAATCAGTTAAAATATATTTAATGAATAAAGATTTAATACAAAATAGATTATTGTAAAGCTATATATTTTATGTTAAAACAATTTTTTATTATTTTTGATACATATGACATATTTCATTTTTATTGATTAATTTCACGATCCGTGTATTCATATTCAAATCAGACATATAATGTACATGCTATTTTAATTTTTCTTTATCATTAAACATAATATAAATATCATATTTAAGTCTAGTACATATGTATATATAACCCAAAGCGCTGTATAGATAACCCAAATATATACAATGACTGTTTTTTTTAGATTTTTTTCACGAAACAAAAGATGCTCGGAAATTCATCTACAAAGTACGATCTGTTTTGGAAAATGTCAATTTTTCATCAGTTAGTAATTATAGTACAGAGATACGCTGTAAATTGAACTGTCATTCATGTAAGCTTTTATTATCATTGTAAATATAATTACTTCAACAGTAGTAGGAAAAGTAGATCTTTACTCCACCCACCTACTTCCCCCTCTCCCCCTGCACTCCTTCAGCCCTCAGACCATGTTCTATGATTGGTTCCTATTGGCGAATTCCAACAAGGTTAAGGTCGTTTTCGGGTTCTAATTCAGGGTTAACTAATCAATTTGGAAGCCATTCGGAATTGAGCATTTGTTTTTTATTTGCTATGACTTCCTATTGGTCGATATAAACAAGGAATTCAATTTCCTAATAATTAAAGGTCACAGAGTGCGATTTTTTTATATCAAAATTGAACAGGTATAGTCTAATGGTTGTAACGATCATTCAATTACAATTATTGATTTTTTCCAATACGATGCACATTTGGCATGTAATGTCCAATCAAGGAGATCTCAATGGAGGATTTGACAAAGTTGAGGTCTTTGATTTCGATTTTGATAATTACTCTAATGGTAGAAATCGGCCACTATTTTTTTTATCTGTTGTAGTTTATAGTTGCTGATCACATTGTTTTCGACGTTAATTTCAAATAAATAAAGTATTAAAATTGATTTGAAATATTCTACTAGTATGAAAGCGCTGGTGATATTGGTGGTGATTTGCATTGAAGATGGTTGAGATGAGAACTCCTGCCTCCGTCTTATTGCTTTTGTCTGCGCCTCGCTTTAAGTAAATCATAAGCACAATGAAGTGATTGATCTGGTAGTAGATGTTTTCTCTTAAAGAGTTAGTCGTCCTCCTCATCATTCGTAACATGTTTTTCCATAGCCTGAAATTTGGTTTCACTTATGAGAATCATTCTTGCAAATAGTGAATCATTCATTTTATAAATTTTAGTCGACCATTTTCATATCAATAATTTTTACTGGGTTTTTCCGTTATCAGGTAAATGTAATGTGTCTTATCATTGAGAATAATTTGACTTCTAACTCGCAACTGGTCAGGATTGTCATGTACAATATCTTTAAAAGCAAAGGTCAGACATTTTGCTTCTCCAGGAAACATTTTACGACCCAGGTAATTGATTTAGCTGATATCTCTCAGATTCAGGTATGCAGTTATCAAGCCAATGTTTCATTTCCCGTCAGAAACATATATGTTGAGTAATATTAATGTCGAAGCAGTGTATGTGATGAACCTTTCTTTTAAACTGAACGCTTATTGACTGAGAAGTTTTTTCCTCCTCCATAAAATCATTACTTACAACACAATCATGTTGTTTGAAAATATCAAATCGACTCAGGCAGGCTGTTTCGTGTAGTTTGATAAAACTGACAATGTCATATGGCGACTTGTAGTATGTTTCTGTATACCAATGAATAGTCTTCTGTAACTCATTGAATAGTACATGACGCGATTGTAGTAAATTATCAATAAATGTATTCGTTCTTGATATTGATACTTATAGTATACTTATAGTATCTACATATAGCGCTTTCATATTAATAGTATATCTCAAATCAATTTCCATACTTGATTTAGTCGAAATTCCTGTCTAAATTTCCGTGATCGGCGGATCAATAGAAAACCATAGCAAACAAAAAAAACTACTCGATTGGCTCCGAGATCGATTGGTAAACCTCAAATTCGGAATTCCCAATCCAAATTTATCCGGAATCGACCTTAACCTTGTTGATATTAGCCAATATGAATCAATCAATATAGGTGGGGATAGGAGAGAGGTTATGGAGTAGAGATCTACCTTCCCTACTACTTGCGGCATTTCATAAAAAATAATAAACAATTATATATGATAAACCAGCACATATATTTTACAAATAAAACTGAAAAATTCATGATATAAATATATTTACAAATATATTCTTCTAAATACACAATTGTTTAGTAAATGTACTATGTATTAATGTTTACTGAACATTATATTTATATTAACACAAAAATATATCCAAAAAAAATTATAAGTTCCTGAATAAATTTACAATAGGGATCAAAGGAACTGACAGCTTATAATCGATTTGCAATAGACAAGAAAGCCACAAGTGTTTTTTTTAATATTTTAAAAATTAATCTATATTTTTCCTCTAAAATTGAATCGGAAATATATATTGACCGCATGAATTTTGTAACTGTTCTAAGCTGTCTCTGTTTTTACACATATAATGACAAAATATAGGCTTTATTTACTTTTATTAATATGTAAGTATTATTAATAAAAAAAATACTAATAATTTATTTAAAATAATTAATTTTGTTAATCTTAAATCTATAACCACTTCTAACGTACGCATTTTGGAGACTAAAATTATGACATGAAAATATGTATCTGTAATTTTTCTATTATTGTTATTATTATTTTATTTATGTCCCTGATTTGGAAGATTATTTTAACGCATAGGTTTAATTTACAATGTGTTTGATATAACGAATACTTACAATTTACGATTAGAAATATTCTTTAATAATATTCATTATTTGATAGAAACTCTTTTTTAAATTTCTGGAATTAAGCCCGATTTGATTTTTTTAAATAATCTGGCTATTATTGTAAAATCTTATTTTTATTTCGCTCCGCATAACTTCGCTTCATGTAAAATCTCTTTAATGATTATGATTTTTTAGATTTATATTTCTATTTAAATGTTTTTGTCTTAATATTGAGGAGCAAACAAGTTTTCACTATATTACATATAATCGTTTCCTTATATCCGTAAGGTCAGATATATTCAAAATATAAATAACTAAACATAAGTGGTTTATACTACTGAATTATAATAACTTTACATATTTTATATTGTTAATTTATAAAATAAAATTAATTTATGTATATATTTAATTATTGATTAATATTGACAACTGTTCATGTTGTTTATCACATAATATTGATAAATGTTAATTTTGCCTTCATCGTTGACACATAGTTATTCAATTTTTATCTCAAACATAGATCCATTGGATGTGCATTGTTACACGAACAAAACCTTATGTCGCACAGTTTATACCTGGGAAAATGACCATAATTTTATAGATAATAATGAATTTCAATACGAGATTTACACCATGGATTCATCAAATAAGAGGAAAAAAAGACAATCTAGATATTCCAGAGGTGGCTACTCCAGTTTATTGTTTTTTTTAAATTATCCTTAAAAACCGTAGTAATATTCTATATTAATTTATCATTATTCAGAGTTCATTTATTAATCATTTACAATTATATCATCATATTTTAATATAATGTTAACATGCATGACATAGTAAATGCTATCCTAGAGCGCAAAGAAACTTCCTAAGTAACTAAATAATTGTATAAATTAAATTATTGTTTTCGAGAGTTGAGTCATGTATCAATGAATACGTTATTTGTTAAAAGTAACATTTCAATAAACGTATTTTATTTCATTTTATATATTGGTTCTTGTCTAGAAGTAATATTATCCTTTGTGATTCTAACTAACAATTTTAAGAAATGTGTTTTCTGTAACAAAGATGTTTATGGATATCGATACTATATTAATTTATAAAATCAGTAATTTAAATAAGTTAAGTGGTGGATGCGAAATATGTATATATCATATTATAATATACAAATTTATTTATATTCAATATAATTAACAGTAATGTATATAATATAAAAATATTTGATAAATAATTAAATTTAAAAAAACAATTAAAGCGAGTTTTTATTTTACATTGGTTAATATTAATTTAATGTTCAAATAAATGTGTATACTTATGTATAATTTGTTACTAAGATGAATAAACATATTTTGATCTCTACATTATGCTAAAATCGTTGTTCTCTGACAGGAAATAATTTTATACTTTTTGACGCCAATCCTGAGCTTTTCGAATTCCGCGCTCAAGCAGTCTATAGACATACTAGGCAGACAACGTTTGGAAAATGGAGCAGATTTGTTCGTGCTCAAACTCTTTGTTGTCCAACAAAATCTGGTAAGTTGAAACATATAATGAATTTATTTAGAAGCAATAATATAAATCTTACACGATGTATAATTGGAATAAATTATTTTGCATTGCAAAATTCGAGTAGGTAATAAAATAATGCATTAGAAAATGTATGGGTTAACTATAAATTATACTAACTATAAAAGTTAGTAATTATGTCGTATAACCATGTCGTCATATCTTTTAATTTTAATTTATTTATTTAATTCCTTAATTCCTTAATTTAATTCCTTAATTCTTTAATTCATTTATTTCCTTAATTTATTTGTACGTATGGACATTGTGCGTATTTTTCTTAATTCAGTATAATCATGTATTTTTCGATGATTTTTTTTACTGTTCATTGGTATTTTCATTAAATGTGCATTAATGTCCGCACATACAAATACTATTGTTGTTTTTCTATCAAATTTTGTAAGTTTAAAATATTATCTTTATAGGGCAGCCTTGTTTTGATAAATAGATTAATACTTCTTACTGGCTTGCTTGGATCCAAACATACTTTCTATTCAAAAGAATCACTAATCAATTCTTAATTTATGAGTAGTAAGAGATATGTCGACTTTGGATTAATTCCCACACACCCCTCCATCACCCCCTATCCCCTACTCACCCTACACTCTCTACCATCTTACCCCTCTAACCTCTACCCCCTTATCCCCTATCCCCTCCTATCCTTTTATCCCCTACACTCTACCCCCACTACAACCCTAC
>JAUZND010006309.1:0-31272 GCA_034780555.1 Coelogynopora nodosa | reverse complement strand
AACGCGTTTAATTATTTCAGACACCCCTTTTACAAAGAGGAGAACCGCGAAGCCTTTAGGCTGAATGGGTTCATCATTGGACGTTGGTCTGGCAGGACGGTTACGTAAGAAGGGCTCTGGATAACCATTTTGTCGAAGGACATTTTTTACTAGAGACATTTCCTTTTGTTTCTATTCTTCTGCCGAAGGTATTGTTGTAGCTCTATGTTTCGAGGAACTGACAATCGATAGCTTTTGGTTTATTGGGTGGTGGGATGAGAAATGCAAATAACGGTTGGTGTGGGTTGCTTTGTGGAAAACAGTTGTTTCAATAGTGAAATCCTCTTTCCTTGTTACACGAACATCTAAGAACGGAACAAATCGGTTTGTATCTTCTTTCTGCATAGTAAATGTTATGGACTCTTCGATGGAATTAATAAAAATTATCTAGTTGATCTTGAGGTAACATGACACAGGTGTCGTCCATATATCTTTTTCAGAATCCCAGATTGAAGGATTGGTTCGCGAGTATTTTTTCTTCCAGATGTTGTGTATGTTGAGACCATGTGTAAGTATTACTGACATTTGTATGCTTACTTTGCTACTCTGTCTACTGCTGTATAATATTAAAATAATTATAAAAATAAATGGCATTTTATTTCATTAAAAATATGTGTACTTCAATTATTCAAAAAAAGGAAATTTGTTTTATGAATTTATAATTTAGTGAAAGTTCACTTATATGACCAATCGGATTTAATTAAGACAAAATAGAACGAAACAGATAGTGAAAGACCATCTAAAATTTAAAAATTGTAAATGAACCATGTTGTAGACTATGGAAATTATTAGAAAACACGTATACAATGATTTAATTTCCTGATAATTTGGTATTAATCAAGACAATATAGAATAAAACAGTCAATGTAAGAGACTATCTCAAATTAAAAAAACAATTTTATTTAAACAATTTTTGAATAGAGGTGGGATGGCACCAACGTTAAACAATTTTTTTGTGATCCATTTTAAAACTCATCTTTTAATACTCTACTTAAGTTTCTTATTACGTTATTATATATAATAAAATAGGATAGAAGATATCGTCAATCACGAAGTTTGTTATGTTTGCACAAATGCGAAAGAATACAATTATGTACCTCCCTAAATAAAATATCTTGTTATTATAAAGTTATATTTGTAATGTGTAATTTGACTTCTCCAAGTTTAATAATTTAAGTTTAATTTTGCTCTAGAGCGCTTTTGATCGTATTGGATCTCTTCAGTAGTACGTATGTAAAGTTAAATATTTACTTGATAATAGTTGAAAAGACTGGATAATTATAACAAAAGCTTTTCATAGAAATTTTAATAAGGAGCTACATATTTCTTCAAATATATGTAATCATAACTTCTCCAATCCATGCATTAAAATTGAAATTACAAATAATATATAATTAACTGATGTCTTTAACCTGTGGTATTTCTTTTCAAACAAATATGTTATTCATATATATTATTATAATTAGTAAAATAGCGCATTCCGCAACAAAGATCTACATATGATTAGGCCGATATATTTCAACCATGATCAAATAAATATATAACTACACATACGTACTACTAAAGAGATCCAATAAGATCGAAAGTGCTCTTGTACTTGGAGAAGTCAAATTAAACATTTCAAATATAACTTTACAATATAATATGACACCTGCGTTTGGCCTTGATATTTTACTTAATTTATCGTATTATTATATTAAAATATTTTCAAATTATTTAAATACAAACAAATCAGTAACTGTAATAAAAAAGTATATATACTTTAGAATTAAAACATAATAACAAAGTGAATTAATAAAAATAGAGGTCCGAATGGAAGTTAGCTAAATATCCGGTAAAGTTTTTGTTGTTGTGGATTTAGGTTATTTTAAGTGGAGTTAATGCAGTTAAAAAATCATGTTATATCTGCTGCCGAATTCCCATTCGTTTGATAGATGCATACTCCGCTACTCTCTTTGTTCGTTGTTACCATGGCACAGTATAAATTGTATAATATTACCTCCAATGATAAAGGTACAGACAGGCATTACCAATGATTGTTGTTAGAAACAATTTACATAACCCCATGTGTTACAATGTATCACTTCAAATGTAAGAGCTAAAAAATTAAATATGAGTTATTACATGTATCGTGTTGAATTCTAGTGGCTGTTTAAAATAATTGGAACCCAATTATTCATTTCAAAATAATAATATTACTAGATCAGTCTTATTTAGTAAAACTCTGCATATTTTCATTCAGAGAAGAACAATTATACACTATGCAAATGTGAAAACAACATAATAATAATAATAATTGTTTGGCTTATTTATAATACTATGAAATTCTTTAACATCATTATAGCTGTTTTGTTCGAAGCCTTTCTGATTGATTGCACAACAGGCATTCTGCTGTCAAGATATAAACCAACCAAACAAAGTTCAATATATTTTGATGAACCATGGTCAAATTCGACCTTAGCTAATAATGGCAATAAAGATACAGATTATTATTCATATAGTTGTACAGCAACAGATATTCAAACTAATCCATACTGGCAAGTTGATCTCGAATCGATGGCTTTTATTTCTCATATTCGTGTTTGGAATCGTCGAGATTGCTGTGGTGAACGATTTCGTCAAGCGCATTTTCTGGTTGGTTCATCTCCGGCATCACTATCCGAATGTGCTTACTATGACGGTCCGGGAACTTCGGGTGAAATTATTCATGCGAACTGTAATGCTGAAGGTCGCTTTGTTAAAATAATATTGAATGGATTTGAGTATCTAACTCTGTGTGAAGTAGAAGTGTATGGAGAGTGGCGTAAGTAAATTAATTTATTATAAGTAAATTATTTTTATAAAATGGTAATAATCTAATTTAACAACAATTGTACTTATTATATCCTCTTTAAACATTAAGATTGTTATTATCACATAAATAAAATATTAGATAGTTAAATAAAGCAGTTACGTATAATTCACGTTATTTTAGTTCAACAGATTAATTTTATTATAATTATGCTCCGTGTTTCTTAAAATACATTTATATTTAGTGTTTTAAACGCATTTCAAGTTATTATTAAAATTATTAACATCGGCCAATTTGTATCTTTGAAGGGTGTAATAATGAATTAGAATTAACTAATTTACTTTATATTTATTAATAAATCAAGTATAGGAATTAGAAAAAAATGCAGTTTACATTTTCTAATAAATTTGGTAAAGAGAAAATACTTTTTGTAAAGAGAATAATTGTTTAAAATATGAATTACTATTTAATTAACCATTTTCGATAAAGGTTGTTCACGCTTTTTGCGTTAATATTTATATTATATTTAAGTTTATTTTCATATTCAATTGTTCACTATACGTTTGATTAATAATTATATAAGTGTGAAGTAATTTTATATTCTGTATTATAACATTTAATTCTGTGTTATTTGAATATTCGTTTATCTATATTCTGAAACTGAATAATTATTTTCTGCCATCAAATTGGAAGTAATTCTTCTTTTAAATATAGAATTAAGTAAACGGCATATATGTATTTTTATTAAAAGAAGTTGTTTTATTTAACTGTTCTTTGCAAAATAACAAAACACTTTTTTATTTACTTTGTTTGTGTAATTTTTTTCGTTTTTTCGTTTCATTTTTTCGTTTATCCTCCTGTGTATATCTAATTTACGTCCATAGTAGCTAAACATAACTAAATTTCGTATAATCTTTTATTTTAAATAATCAGTCGGATTTATAATACATAAATACAATTGGACAATATCATGTTGCTTATTTAGGCAATATCATTTCTGAACAGGATCCATTCCAGCGACATTTGGTCGACCTGTAAAAATTTAATATTATGGAATATGAGGGCGATATGAGGGCGATAACTACTTTAGTTCTTCCTTATTTAACTACCCATTTTTGTATATTTGTTGTAAAAAGTCTGCTAAATGTTTCTTCATATTTATGCGTAATATTAAAATCGATCTGTTTATAATTTTTTATTATTGTTTAATTGTCCAAATTATTTCATTTATATTATATTGTTTATAAACTTAGATATACAAAGGTTAAGTTTAAAGTATTCTTTTTTAACATTGCAAAGTGTTTTATTACATTTTGTTCATCTAAATTAAAATTTGTCCTTATATATTGATTTCATTGAAGTAATTTTTTATATTAATCTGTTCAACTATTATTTTTTAATGTTTTATATTTGGTGTCCATATTGAGGGCTAGTTATTAGGAAACGTTTATTGTGGTGGATTTAGGTGTAATTAATGTACACTTTATGGAGTTAGGGAATTGTGTTACTATACGGCCGAATCCCAATTAATTTTATAGATTTAAAATATGTTACTCTCTTTGTTCATTGTTCCCATTGTATGGTTTGCATTGTATAATATTACATCTAATTATAAAAATGAAGATTTTACTGATGTATGTTTTTCGGGAAATTTGCAATGCCTTGTGTACTAAAATGTCGAATTACATTGTTAGAACTAAAAAATGGAATTGGAGTAATTAAATTTTTTTTGAATTTGTGTGATTGTCTAAATTAATCAAAACATACATTTTAAAATCTCACAAAAGTTTTAGTAACAGAGATAATCATGTACATATTATATCAAACTTATAGATTTTAAAAGTTAACTATTCATTTTTGTTATATTTATTTGATTTACAGTATTGACATTGTTTTAGTAAAATATATTGTTCAGTGATTTTATTCGTCAAATAATTTCTACAATATTTGATTATACGTAGTATAACAAAACTGTATTTATATTACTTTTTTAAAGTTAACCCTAGAATCAATAGAATAACATTTTTGACGGAGACAGAGGAGGAGTCATATTGGCACACAGTATTTTATCTCAGTATTTAAATAATTAAATTTTATATATTTTAATAACTTTTATATTTTTTAATAACTATATATTTTAACATCCCCTCCTTCCCCACCTTACAAATCCCCACCACAAATTCTATTATTCAGTTGCTATATCACTTCCCTAGTGCCGATTTCTACAAATTGAGGGATTTTACTTTCCGAAAAAGTCAATGACACTGAATTCAAATGTTCTACTCGGGAGGTGAAATTAATGTTAAATCTGATAGATTAGTTAATATTTTGAAATTTCGTTTCAAACATGATCCAGGGTCGAAAAAGTAAAAGTGGGCCCAAATACGTATTTTATAATATGTCTTCGTTGATAATGTTCCGATTAAAAACAAATATTTTTCATTTAGGTATAAGAAAATTAATATGACAAATCTAATGGTAAAAAAAGAGTTAAATATATCCAAAGTATAGCAAGAGATCTGTGGAAAATCGCTTTTGTGATGAAACCTATAGTAATGAACATGTATGTAATCGCCCGCTTTTATTTAAATTTTACAAAATACCTATTCACCACTCAATTAACTAAATGAAAATGATTTTTACTAAACCATAACAGTAGGGTAGACGAAATAACATTTTAAGAATTTTAAAGTAATTGAGGGGCGGTTCTTAATGTGTGGGGATAATAAGTGTATAATTCTTAATTTTCAAATTGTTTTAGAATCGATGAATCTTTAAATTTATCTACTATGTCATTTCCAACAACCTCACTAAGCATAAGTGAGTTATTAATTGAGTCCAAAGTATCACGCAATCTTTTGTAAAATATATACAAAAAACGTTCGATACTCTTGTGTAGAGCAGACTTATAGGTGACAAAAAGAGTGAATGTGTCCACTTCTTCTTCGATTTCTTTAATGACATCGTCTTATTTGGTATGATTATATACTTCAATGTATTTCATCATTTTGTCTTGTACTTTGTGTTTCAAATAGATAAAGTTCAATTTCTTCTGTAGGCTTTTCCGTATTTACTTCAAAATTGTAGTTAAAAGCAACTATTTCTCCCCTTCCGCCTCGTCTTCCACCGTATCCTCCTCTGACTGTATTGATTCTTCATATGTCATTGAATTATTCGAGTTTGTTTTCATGTTTGACATCCTATATTGTTTGATAACCGTGCAATATGGCAACTTCGAGAATTTTATTCCATAAATATCTATGCAAAAGTAATAAGAATAGTATTTTCAGTTTAGTAGGTAGGCGGATTGTAGAGGAATATTTCCGTAGTAGTTAAAACACTGTTTCGTTAAATAGTAGAAGAGTCGTAAGAATCTTTGTTTGGAGGAAACTCTCGTATACGATGTAATTCTACAGCAATTATAACTAGTAAACTTGTAAACTTGTTCCATATAGGACAGATATTCTTCATGATTGAAACTTCATCAGACACCATGTTATGTTTATTAACTGTCTAGTTGGTTCTATTTAGTGTATACTTTTGGTTTATCTTATCTGATTATGACTTATCTATTTTAAAATGTTTTTAATGTCAAAATATATTATCAAGAGTATTTCATATGATTTTGGTATAACATACACCATTTTAGTGGTCTTGTATTCTGTCTGTTTAACTTTATATTCTGCTAAATATATTGTATTGCTCATATGCTTAATTTTTCAAAAAATTTAAGGGTCCATTATTTGGCTCAGTTGTACAATATTATAAGATATATTTTCTTACAAATTATACTAATATTAGCTTATTTTTATTATTTGGAATGTCTTTTCATTATGCTATTTGAAAACATTATAAAACGTATAATTTGAATAAAAATTATAAACGTTCTTCTGATAAACTAAATTATTTTTAAAATTTTAGTTTTCCCTTTCCATTCTTTATTTTCCTATTTATTTCCGATTGATCATATAAGTCAGATTGTTTGAAATTGTCATACAATTTAATCATTATTTTGTTTTATCAAATAATCTCGATGTTCCGTGATTTAGTTAATGTTTTAGTGATACTTTTTTGTTTAGTAAAACGTACTATGTAGTTAATATTCGATTATTATTTTTTAATATGTCCTTTCGTAGAGAAAAAATATTATTAAACGTTATTTGTTATCAATGACATTTTTTTATTTCTTATTCGATATTGTCTTAATGTGAAATTTCATCAAAGTATCATGCCATTTAATCAATACGTGTTTTGCAACTATGTCGATGGTTAACCTTCTGGATCATTTACATTGGATTATATTATGTTCTTGCACGTTAGATGAAGTTAAAACTATCTAAACAACGGCATTACGACATCTAGTTTACATAATCATTGTACAACAAATATCTACAGGTCTACAACGCATACACCAAATCAGAAATAAAAATTGGTCCAACCAACCTCAATAGGGCTTTCGATACGTTCGAATTCCACCGAAGTCTCGCTACAATAAAAGACACAGCTAAAGGAAACGATGTACCAGCATGGTTCCTCAAGTTAAACGCAGACCTCATCGCTGAACCAATTGCTAAACTTATTAATGTTTCTATTAACCAAATTTAAATACCAGCACAACGGCAAAAAGCAATAATTACACCAACACCAAGCATAGCCACCAGACCAAATTCAACGGAGCAATCGCTGACAAACTTTTTACACTGACGCAGGCGTTATAAAAGGTTATGTAATAGAATCTTTCACATTTATCGTGGCAGCGTCAAACCTCCAACCAAAAAGAAAGAATGCAAATATAAAATATACCCATGACACTTACCTCTTCATTCCTCAGGTAACCATCGAAAAAACCCAGGAAGAAGCCATGGGCTTCATGCAATAATCTTGACCTAAACTAAACTAAATCCAAGGAAATCATTTTACTAGACTGCGCAACAAGCCCGCACTTCCTACCATCCCCAATATCTCACGTGTCTCCGAAGTCAATGTTCTAGGAATAACACTCACGAGCAAGTTAAGTATGAACACCCACATTGAAACAATACTGAAGAAAGTCAACAGCCTCAACTAAGCCATTAGAATACTAAAAAAGAAAAGACTATCCAAATAGGCAACTTTCCTATTCTACATATCACTAATCCTGAGTCGATTCACATATATGCAATCCAAGCCTGGTCAGGACTTTTGACAAAGTCTGAATTTCAAAGACAGGAAGCCTATATAAACAGAAATGTTCATAAAATATGCGCACGGTGAACCACGTCAAAATTTGCGTGAATTAGTTTCTAAAATGGATAAAAGACTGTTTAGGAAAGCCCAGAGAATCGAACACATCCTACAACAACACCTTCCGTAAGCAGTGAACCATCAACGGAACCTGAGAAGCGGACAAACATATCAAAATCAGACACTCAATGTCCACAACCCAAAGAACTTCTTGGTGCGCATGCTCTTTACCAATCTATGACTGGGAAGTGGTCTAGCCTAAAATGCCTGGACAATCCCGAATATATTTTTACCACTAGTATAAACTCACGTACTGTACCTATATTGTCAAACCTAAATATTATATTTTATCACTATTACATATTATCTTTATCGCTTTTATTATCTCTTACTTTACCTCAATATTGCGTCCGTCAATACTGACAATATAGCTTATCTTATCTTATTCATAAATTCTGGAATTCATAGATATAATAAATCAAATCACAATTGTCATCACAATTATTAGTCACTATAAACATTTGTTTTTATCAATTTTGCTGCCGTGGAACCCTGTTTTAAATGGAATTAAAATAATTAACTATTCTATTAGATCCAACATTAATCTTATTGAATTGGCAAGAGTATATGATTAGCGTGCGAATATGACCATTCATGATTAGAGCTGAGTTGACAACATTAATTAACACATTTTCTAAGATCCCCTCCTAAAGAGCAAATTCGAACTCGGCAGCATTTATTTACTCAGAAACGACATTGACCTTATTAAAATCGTCACAAAGCAAGTCATAGCAACCGAAACAATATATATATTTGTTGAAAGGGGGGGGCAGGTAGGGTAGCGTGGTTAGAGGGGGGATGGTAGAGGGGGAAAGGAGATGATGACTCATTGAGTATACATGTATATTACCATACTGCTTGTAACCATGGGTTTAGACTTAACAAAATATATTTAATTATTGATAAATCAAGCATAAGGTTTACCACAAAATAAAGAAAATAAATTGTAAAAATAATATATATATATTTTTTATCATAATATTATACTGTTCAATTGAAGGCCTTCTTAGATACCGTGATAGTTAATCTAAACTATAAATAAGCTAAAAACAGATAATTAGCCTGCAAATTCTGAACTAAAATTTAGAATTTTAAAATATAATAAAAACATAAATAAATTACTACATGTACAAAATTATATATTTTTTATGTTTAACAATCATTTTTGTAATGTTTGTGTAATCTTCTTAGTAAATTTAACTATAAAGTTAATTTTCGCCTTCAAAATCTATTGTACAATACTTCGAAATATATAAACAAAAAATACCTCCTTAAAGTTAACAAGTAATCCATTGGAAGAATATTTTGCCGCAGACAGGTGAAGATAGAAATTGTCCCTCCAAAATTAAAGCTGTTCATTTAACGTTTTAGTAAATATTATAATCAGTGGTGTAGGTTCTCACGAAGATTCTTATTATGTATTGTAATTATTCTCTTCCAGACGCTTATATTAGTTGTCTGTTTATTGACAAAGATGTGTCAATTATAATAATAATATATAATATAAAGCTGTTTATACTACTTCTTAATCTTCTGATTCGTCTGGTGTGCCTTTTCTTGTTGCACAAAATTGATTGCCAGTTTTATCTGTATTCCGTTTTTTGAATATTTATTACTATGCCAAGTCAAATATTGAAAAATATCCGAAATCCAGAGTCAGTGTAACTTGATACTAAATTTTGTTATTGAAAAAACATATCTTCATATTATGATTGAACATACTAATATGTATTACATCATAGTAATTAAACTAGACAAAATATTTTACAAATTATTCAATATTTGTTGATAATAAAATCCGCGGTTGATTTTAAAATGTTCATAATAAAAAAATATAAAAACAAATTTTTGAATAGTTGGTCATAGGATGACGCTAATACCATACAAATCCATGCGATCTATTTCAAAATAATATAGAAGATAAGACCAATCACAACGCTAATCACATATTAATTGGAGTAGATATGTGGGGATGGGTGTTAATGAGTTATCAGATAGAGTTTTTGTGTTGGATTTAGGCGTAACATAGGTGGAATTTATGGGGTTAAGGTAATTATGTTACAATTATAACTGTAGTGCTGAAGGTCGCTATGTCAAAACAATATTTAATGTAGTTGAGTATATTTAACTCTATGTGAAGTGGAAGTTTTTGTTATGATTAATTTGAATACATTAATTATTTTGAAAATTATATAATATTCAATTTATTAACAAATTTACCGTGAATTTTGATTGTACTTATGTTATCGTCTTTACCCCATAATGTAATAAAAGAAACAAACAAATAGTGTGACGAATCACATTATTTTGATTGAAAAAATTATAAACCATTTATTTCATTTTAAAATTGCGCTACAGCAATTATCTATATCTTATTTTAATTTGAACAGAGTATATATATATTATAATAATTGAAGGTGAAGTAATAATTGCAGATCCTTTCATCTCTTAAGTTTTTTTAACTCATTTTAATTTATTTATAATAAACATAGTCAGTTTGTTTCTTTGTAAGGTGTAATCATGGTTTATAATTAACAACATATTTTTATTAAATATTAAATTAAGTAGATATAAGGTTTAGCAAAAATTCATTGAGTCGTTATTTTATAGTAACTAAAGAGGATGAACTATTATGTAAAAAGAATGTTTCAAACAAGTTTTACCTGATTATTATATTGTTCAGATGAAAACTTGACTTGTCTAACGTTAAATAAGCCTAAAATCCGAAAATTGGTTTATAATTTCTAAACAGAAAATTTAAAATAGAACTTAAGAGTAGTGCGTCAAAAAATAATAAATGTCAAAATAGTGTATTTTGAGTGTTCTTTGTTTTATTATACTTAATTTGTACGGTTAGTTTTCTTTCTTTTTTCAAGAAATGTCAGAAAATGTTAAGAAACTTCAAAATAAATGCACCTAAAATACCTTGTTATTACTTTTTTATAAACTAAAAGTACCAAACGATATTGACTGTCTATACTGAGCCGCACAGTGGGAAACAAATTGTCCCACCGCACCAGCAGTTAACCTTGGCATCTTCTGTCTATTAGTACATAATTACTTATGGTGTCTTTTTTTCGACGATTCTAGGAGTTCTCTAACAAACGCGTGATTGGAGATCTTGAATATTGATAAAGATTTGCAAATTATAATTCATAATATATATATATACAAAATAATAAACTGTTATATAATCAGTATTTTGTCAATTTTATATTATTAATCATAGAAAAATATGCCACATTTATAAAATAAAATATCAGGAAATTGCCAAAAAATATTGTAAAATAAAGAATGCAAGTATGTTAGGTGATCAATGAAAGCTTAAATCTAAATGTTTATATTCCTTTTGATAGTGACAACATTTTTAAATATAAAAAGGTTATTTAAGTTAATTTAGAGTCATGTATACTATGTCATTATTTTCTCCAGTCTATACTTTATGGAATTACTTGTAATCGAAAGTGCCTTAAGGAGAATGCATGTATTGTACAATATATAGGTCTATACTAATAAGAAGAAACGAGTACGATATCGAATTCATTAAATAATAGTTTTTTTGTTAAAAATAAGTCTTCATTTTCTTTAAAATCCTTCCATTTCTATTCATAGCAACACTTCTTCCTATTCACTGTCTTTTGTTCCCTTTTCAAATCTAATTAATAAAGATTCTTCCTTACTTTCAAATCCTTTCTCTTACTAAATACGCTCGTTCTGTAAAATCGTTTTGCCTTTCCCGTTTGAGCATTCCTATTTTTCCATCTTTTACCTCTGGTCCTAATCTTAAAAGCCTTCATTGCCCCAGCAGCCTTCCTTCTTTTTATCCTTTATAATCTTTTACACAATGTTAGTTTGATTTTGGGTTTTCAGATCATTCTCTTGTTTGGTTTTTTACCTTTTTATTTTATTAATCAATTTTATTGTGTCTTGGAAATATTGATTTTATTTATTTGTTTGATATTTGAACAATATTGTTGACATTATTATAATTGCTATATATATATTTTTTGTATGTTAGCATTAAGAAATTTATTATTGTTAAAATCAATTTTTTGCATATACAGGGTGATGCAGAAAAAACTTTATATTTTTGATAACAATAATGTGAATTACAATATTTACAAAACATCGAGGAATGGTAATAACTTATACACTACAGTCTAATCTTCGGCTTGACCACCTTCCAATCTGATGCATTCATGGCATCGTTCAAGGAAGGACCTATAAGAATTAACAAACATTGCTCTTGAGAAGGGTGTAATTTCTTCTTCGATTCTTCTTGCTAGTTGTTGGACGGTTCTAGGAGTTTCTTTGCATACTTTATCTCGTAGTGCTCCCCATAGGAAAAAGTCATTAATGGATAGATCGGGTGACCTTGGGGGACATTTGGTTGGACCTCTCCTTCCAGTCCATCGGTTTGGTAAATGCTCATCCAATAGAGCCCAGCCTGGGCATAGCGCTAGCTATATTATTATAAACACACGTGATGACTGTTCCAAAATTAATCAATAATCGATATCGATGGCTTTCTATTAAAACTGGTGTCTATCTATCTTAAAAATACCTATATATTAAAGATAAAATATAACTTATTTTTCTGCATTAAAAATATCCATAGATTAAAGATAAAATAATAGATAGTATGTGTGCAAAATACAGGTAATAGATAGTATGTGGGCAAAATACAGGTAATAGATAGTATGTGGGCAAAATACAGGTAATAGATACATAGTATTTTGCAGATTAAAGCGAAAAACGCAACAATTTTAGAGCATTACTAATTGTAACTAAAAATTTAGATAATGCTAAACGGATATTTTCATATAATGTTTCCAAAATAAGCAACTTATATTTGTATATGATATTAAATTATTTTTCATGTATTTTAAGGATTTATTTTACTTTTAATTTCAGTAAAAACAATGAGCCTTTCAACTGACGAAACTGCATTCGATGATGCTGCCACAAGTTGTAGGAAAGAAAACAAGCGCTTAGTTGAGGTGTTTTCCAATTCGGACAAACAGGCCCTAAATGATCTTCTTAGATCGCATGGAAAGTAAATAATTCGACACTAATAGACTATGCCCACCAAGCGCGACGCGAAGTGCGGTGAAGAATTTGTCGCAGTTCTCACCAAGCACAACCTGTTGTGTCATATTTGGATGTTTCTACCACAATTTATAGACTATTTGTATTAAAATATGTATTTCGTCGTGCGGCGTCGCGCTCAATGTAAATAAGCCCATTTAAAAGTATGAATTCAACTTTTGCGGTACGTCGCGTCACGCATGGTTGGCATAGACCTTAACTCAGCACATATAATACATTATTCTACAATATATTATATATAAAAATACTATATAAATAATTATACTTGAAATGAAACAACATTTAAAATTATTAAAAGGAAATATATTTAAAGTATGTAGATGTATTCAATATTAAATTTCGTTGATATTTTTTTATTTCATAATATTTATCCTAAAGTATTTCTTATTGATTATTTTTGTTTAAATTAATACAATATATTTTTAACATAAACATAAATTTAAAATATATAAATGGCTTGAAATATGTATAAATTATAATTTTTTTCATAATATTTTTAGACAGTTATCGAAGGGTAAGGTTAGAAAAACTTTCAATTAAAAATATGTAATATTTGTGTGTGAAATGTGTTCGATTTTTTCCAAAATATAATACAATAATAAGGGGAGAGGAAAAAAAATATGAAGGGTGAAAAAACGGGGTAGGGGAGGATAATTGAGAGAAAGAAATAGCTGTTGTGCAAGTTTGGTCGACACCAAAGGTGTTCACTTAATATGACAATTATTTAAAAAGTTATAAACATTCATTTAAATTATCTCTTTACGTTACTATTCAGGTTCCTAAGTAGCCAATGTTAACCTTATCCATAATGGTATCTAAGCGGATTACGCCCCCCATATATCCTTTTTTTATGTCCTTTTTAAATTAACATACAGGAGAATATAAGATTCCGTGACTTTTCCTAAAAGGATGTTTTGCAACATTTGGCATTTATTTGGTACACCCATGTGGGAGTCACGTCACAGGCACAAAATGTTTTGATATTTTAATTAAAAGCAACTTATTTGTAATGTTTTTTATAATGCTTTTGATACAGATATTGTTCTCAACAATAGTCATGAACTATTCACAGCACCAACATAATATGGTACAAAATAGTCTGCCTTCTCAATCACATGGCACTGTATTTTGAGTTTATTACAAGTACATACATTGTTGTTTAAATGCAGTATCTTATGCATATTTATGTAAAAACACGATCTTACCTATAAGCCATATTTTTGAGTATAGTTCGACCGAAAAGTAAAAATAATAAGGCAGATGAATATGCCCCACTCCGATATTTTGAAGCGCTCAAAAGCCCGATAGAGACAGGTTTAAGATCAATATAACCATTATGTCTGCTATAATAACTTTAGTGCTGGTAGATATTAAAGTATTACATTACGAAGTCCGATTCAAAAGCTATTACGTTTTTTCAATAAATCAAGATGTTAGCCAGGTTTATCCAAGGATATATATCCAATCAATATTATCAACATGATGATGTCTCACATCGAAGTTAGCGAAATAGTGACTGACTTCAAGGAATATTGACATTGATCGATAACTGGACAGTACATATTCCCGAATCTAAGCTAATATTTACAAGTTATGCAAATTTTACAGAGGCGAATATATATTATACGTTTAATACTTTATTACATTCTTGAATAATTAATAAAGATCATTAATAAATACTACTGTAATCTTTTATTAGAACTCTTAGAGTGTGGTTGGTAGGTATTAGAACTATGTGTATCAACAGCTTCTGCACCAGTTGTAACCAGTTGTAACCAGTTGTAACTAACTAGCCAAGCCCCTCCCCATTCCACACAGTCCTGATGTTTGGCTGGGACTCGAAAATCCCGGTTTGAACGGCAGCTCCGACCCGTTCTCCTACGTTCGCTGGCAAGACACCGGAACCTCACTGAGCCCAAGGCTGGGCTTGACACCAACTCTCGAGGAGGGCAAGCGATGTCTGCTGTACAGGTCTACAATGGTCTCAGCAATGCTGTACACTTACGAAATCACTAGCGAACCTTGCGCTTCAAGTAAACGCCGTGTCTGTGAAGATATTATTGGTAAGTCTGTAATATATGTATTCATATATTTATAGATGTTGATCAGTTAATTCTAATACATATAGAACGCGTTTTTTTCATATAAATATGGTACACGTAAGGTATTATATTGATTTTTTAAAATTTAAATAAATGTTTCAAACTATGTTAAATGAAGAACTGTTTATATAATATCTTACTATAAAGCATGCAATTTGCATAATTTACGTAAACTTAAAACAATTTACCGAATAAAACGAAAATCAATACCAATTTTTTTTACCATTATATAATATGGCACATAATATAGAACATAATATGGCACATAATGCACCACATAATGTGGCACATAATATGGCATATTATATACCTTGCTAAACAGGATGCCTATATCTTATTAACGCAAATATTTCTAAAATATTTTGTTTAAAATATAATATTTGAAGATCTTGTGACTTGGAAGATTATTTGTGTTTAATTTAAATTTTAATTCATCTTGCAAATACGCTTTAAATATTTAAATAAACCAGTCATTTAGGAACGCAAACTTATAATTAATTATGAGAAGTATAAGCAAATTTAGTTTCCAAAAATTACATAATTTTTTTTTAATTGTTAAAATGTTGACTGCATAGATATTTGATCCGTTATTGTTGTGTTATATGCATGCATAAAAAACAGAAAGAACACACAATTTTACATTTCCATTTGAATCTATAAAATGTTGAAGGATATCATATTATTATTAATGCTGAAAATAAAGTATTTTCAGGCATCACTTTTTCATGTTGAAAAATAATTGTAATATAACAAACATACTTAAGAATTTATTATATTAATTTGTTCATTTTTTAATATAAAAAAATATTAAAATATCAATAACAACATTAAATCGATTTTAATAAATCATCATTATTGATCGCATTCGGAAACATTTCAAAAGTTATTCCAATTCATTTTATGCTGTTATTGATGTGTAGCTAAAATGTTGTGCATTTAATAATTTTATTCATTTCAATCAAATCAATCAAAATTCAAAAAATACTCAGCTTACGTTTTTTTGGTTTTTTCATTAATTATAACTTTAAATTTCTTAATTCAATCTATATTCACTTAAATAATTACGTCATAATAATTTGACTATATATTGAAGGTCTGCGATAAGTTATTGCAATTATTCACAATGCAGTTTTTAATAATGTGTTTATAGTATATCATCAAAATTAAGTTAAAACGACAATTAAATAGTATTTTAAACCCCTTTCCAGATCAACAGTACTTTCATGCCAGTGGTCAGAATCAAGTGTCCGGAACATTCAACGAGGCAGAGCAGTTGTGCATGAGTGCACACGGACAGGTGGCTGAAATGCACACCAACCTCAAGGTCACCAAATTTATACGCCTCGTTGAATCGCTAAATATGTGAGGCAATAAAATATAACAATGACCATAAATGATGATAATATTTATACTTTATTTTTTAGAGACAATTAAAATAATAATAATGACAGTAGCACCTACATATTTAATGAATCAGAAATGGAAGGCTTGATTGCATATTATAAAATAATATTCTATAATGCAATATTAGTAATAGCACAAATGTAATATTTTTTCAATATTTAAAAGTTATTAACAGAGTGGTTTGAAATATATTTTATTAAGCAACGAAAATAAAAATACTAATTTCACAATATAAGTAACCAGTTTATATGAATAATGTCGGTTTTTACTGGATAAATATAAATAGTTAACTATGATTTTGCCGTAAATGAGACGGAGGTGTTTAAACATTTAGACATCCTTGCTTGAATCAATAAGATTTCTGGAAGTTACTTGGTCGAAGGGGTCTTAAATTAATGCCTGAAGTCAGTGAATCAGTAATGGATAGGCTTTCTTGAGGAATAAACACACACTTACTAGAAAAGGAAAAGTCGCAATAAATGAAACCTTTCAATTGTACATACTAGCGAAACATATTCATCAGCAGACCATACCCCACACCAAAGAAATATACTTGAATTCAATAGTAGCCTACTTTTTATTTCATTGGTGTGTGGTATGGTCTGCTAATGAGCCCTAATAAGGACGAAACAACGCTGTCCAGATCTTTCAGGTAATGAATATGTTTCGTTAGTATACTGTATTTAAAATATTTAATTTTTGTGGTAACTTATTATTTGCTAATAGTCTAGGTACGTTATTGTTGTTTTTTTCTTCTTATAAAATGCACTTAGTGTTCAGAAATAATAGCAGCCAATTCGACATGAAAATAAAAATAGAATAAGCCTACAATGTTAAATTTAAACCAAACAATGATTTTAATTTATTAAATAAATTCTTTGTAACACTGTAGGTTTATTCTACACTTAGTGTTGTTGAGAGACGGGCAAATATAAAAGATTCCGGCAAATACAGTCATTGTGGTGTTTATAGAGTTTGGAACACAACAGGCGATGGATTTCTGGAACGCATTGTATACATTGCGTATGGGCATTTCAATGAATAGTGTAGACAATACAGAGAAAAATATTACTATCTATACGCAGCTGAGAATTTAAAAAATAATTCCTTTAATTTTTCTTATTTTACAAAATCTAAGGTTGTAGACTTTAACGATATAATCCAATGACCATTCAAAATTAAAATATTCAACCTTTTACAACCCTGATACATGTATCAAGTATTAAAACAAAATTATTTGGCAAAATTTACTATACAAACTTTAGTCCAAGTTGACCATATTTTAATTATATAGAACTAAACAATTGGTTTCGAGCTGAGTTGGATATCTAGTTTATAATTATTTTTTTTTTAATTAAATTGTAAAATACAAATGTTACATATATAAACTATATATATATTATATACAAATAAATATATATTATATAAATATTTATATTTCATATTCCTATTATATGAATCAAAAATTTTAATTTGAATATTATATATTGATAACGTTTTATTAATTTTGTATTATTATGTTATAAATAAATAAATGCCTCATCGGTTTTTTGTCATATAACATTAAAATACATATTTAACGTCAGTGTATGTTTAATTCAATATTCAGAGACGGATCCAGGGTACTGATTCTGGAGCATGAGTATTTAATGAAACGCGCCCATTTCACCAATGACTCCTACAATATATTCTTTGATTGGGATTCGAACCCACGACCTCTGGATCGTGAGTCGCATCTTCAACCACTGAGTCGCTGTCCCCCAAATTATTAAATACATTATAATATGAATTATTTAATATAATTACTACGATAATTTATTATACTACAACGAAAAAGAATAGCAAATAGTGTTTTTACTATATGTATATGTTTTAAAGCATAATTGCTTGACAGAAACATAATATAATATAATGGTAGATTTATTATCAAAGTAGTTATATTAAATATTGCACTAAATAAAGTTTAATTCTTGATAGAGCTAGACATATCTAACCTGATCTCCTGCAGCAGTGATAGTTGGGATGTGGACCGCTAAGAAGTTCTAATGGTTTCGAAACAGGGCTCTCTATTTATCTATCCCCTTACTTTTTTCTATAATCTAAACACACTTCCCATTTCAGTTCCGCTGTTTGGATTGGACTAAGGAAACGACCAGGTGAAAATTTAACTAACGCCGTATGGGGCTGGTCGGGTGCCCCCTTTTCGTTCAGTGTTTCCAGTCTCAACTTCACGAACACCGGCATCTCATCTAAGGAATGCTACACGTATAATCTGGCTTCGAAAGCAGTGGATATGGCCGATTGCAATGCCCACTTTGAAGCAGTTTGCGAAACCACTCTAAGTAAGTCTGGATTATCTGATTCTCTGCATTAGAACCTCACTAAAAAATAAGTCTTTAACTGTATTAATTAATTACACTTTTAGCTGAAAACATTTTTCATTTAACTCGAATATACCTCAGAAAATATGTGTTATTTCAAATATTTATTAGATCTCTATTTCTATCAAAAATGATTTAAATGTAGCTTATATATTATATTATAAATATATATATATATATGTATTTACAAATAATTGTTTATATATACTGTATAAAAGTTATATAAATGTATTATATAATTGTTTTTAAATTGAATTAATTCGCTTTTATATTTTCACTTATTTAATAAAAAATTATTCATCATAGTTTTTATAAAAATAATATCCTTTTGAAAGTCAAAATAATTTTTCCGTATATATATATATATATATATATATATATATATATATATATATTTCTCAACTTCAATATCAGTATGGCAGGACGATAAATGTTAAGGGAACGGGAGGTAGAGGTAATACAAATTATACCAATTTATATTTGAATGTAAATAAGAAAGTATTCCATTGATAAAGTTTCAATGGAATGGCAGTTTTAACATTAAAAAATGTCAATAAAATAGGGTCCAATGGTTTTACGTCAAAGATGCTATTATTCAAAGTGAATAATTTTTTATATTTTTAATAAAGATGGTACTCCAAGTGTACCTGATTTAGTATATGATACTTAATCTATAAAAGTTTTGTTTCATTAGACAAAACACAAATTTATGGCAAATTATACTGTATATATTTTTAAAGTGTACTAATTTTATTAATGAAATAATAATTACACCCTGGGAATTAAACCTTGCTGAAGATCTTCATACATATTAACGTATGTTCTAAAGCTAGTTTTAATAATGGTAATAGAACATTTACAATCATAATTATTACGCTTTAGGAAAATAATATTAATAAATAATGTTAACATTTCATACTTTGAATTAAATGAAATAAAATTGATGATTTTTTATGAATTTCAAAATTGCCACAAAAAATAGAGAAAATTAAATTGTAATAGAATGTAATATGTCGTCACCTTACCAGCTCACGCGATCATTTTTTTCTAAAAATACTTTCAATTAAACTTCATAAATGTACATATTTAGATGACAGTAATTTAAATGACAATTGTATTATAAATGACCTTTATATCACATAATATTATTTTAATTGTCTTCCTTTCAAATAAAGGAGCTATTTTCTTTTTTATAACAATTATAAACATTCAAAAACTGTTTGGTTTTTATTTTTTTAAATGCGACATAATAAACAAAAAACAATGGAACTTCTTGTAGTTATTTATTATTAATTGTTTAATAACAACACGTTGTTCATGAAACAAAACATTATCTGTCATTTTTTATATCTTCAAATAATTTTTTTGATTTTCATGGGTTATTTAAGACAGGAGTACATATAATAATAATAATAATAATAATAGTAATAAGCGTTTATTTGGGTACCAAAGTACAGTCATAAAAAACTTGTACAGCAACGGAGAGAGGTTAAACAAAAAGGAAAAGTTCGTTACTTTAAATATGTTGGAACAATAAGCATATCTATATTCACAGTAACATAAAAAATCGTTATATATTAATATATTAATTACCATGTCAATTACTTGTTAATTATTATGTTAATTACTTCTGGCTCCAACGCTGTTCAGTATGATGTGTTCTGCTATACTGACTGAGGCTTTCAACCTGGAGGTCCCAGGAGCTAGCCTCCGGCATCTGAATGCCGTGATCAAAGTCAAACTGTGCCTTAAATGCCGACTTGCGACTTGGAACCTAGTATACAGCACAACACATACCAATTCTCTCGAGCATGCGACAATTTCGGACTTACAAGCAGCATCAAGAAGACCAAAGTTATGCACCAGCCAGCACCAGGAAAAAGCAATAGTACGTCGAACCTTCCATACAGGTTCACGAAGCGGGTCTTAAAGTAATGACCAAATTTGCATACCTGGGCAGTATCATGTCAAGAGCAAATGCGACATTCGGAAGGCTACGTCCCATCTTGCAACCTAACTATACAAGACAAGACAGACAATATTGAACCACATCCACATGACCTCTCTCGGAAGTCTGCTCGATATCAAGTGAAAAGATAAAATTTCATATAAGGAGGTGTTGTGAAGGGCAAGCCGCCCATCAGCCTACACAACTCTGCAGAGGTCCGAAGTTTTCTGGGCCTCTGTCGGATGTCGGATACACGACTTCTAAAACAGCTCCTCTATATGATAAATTGGCCTCTTGGAAAAGATACATCGAAGGTCAGCGCAAACAGTTTAAAGAAAGTCTTAAGATGATTTTTTAAAAACTAGAAATATGCACAGACTCTTGGGAATGCTTAGGACAAGGCCATCACTCTCTTGGCGCGCCGCTATCAACAAGGGCTGCAAGGAAGCCAAAGTCACACATACGGTAAAGTAGAGGCGGAAACGTTTAACCTTTGTAGGACAAGAGCAACTTGTATCTCTGCAACACCATATGAAATGATGGGCCCGTTATGCGGAAGGTATTTCGGTGCCCGGAATGGTTTTATCGCTTATCTTCGGACACACAGAACCCATGATCCTTAATTGAAACAAGTTCAATATAAATAAATTATAATGTTTAATATCCTAACATTAAAATATTATTTAAAACAAGTAAATTTTCAGTGTTTATATATTTCATGCCCTTCCCTATGTATACATATATGCCATATATTACGATTTATATGACATACTATCGTATCATTTTCAAGACAAACGCTACTTCACTATTGATGGCAATAAGACGTTCAGTGATGCCGGCAAGACGTGCATGAATTCTAATGGCCGGCTTGCAGAGGTGCATTCTCTTCGTGAAGTTGAAAACCTTAACACAGCCATCGATGATTGGGGCTGGGAAAATGGACGGTGTGTTTTAAGTTGCACTTGTATTAAATATATTTTAGTTTTAGTAGGTTAGTTTGTTAATACAATTATATTACATTGTATATTCGTATTACAATTTTCATTACAGTAATTCTTTCTGTTTATTTTAAATCACTTTTAAATTAACAATTATTATTTAGCACTATAAAAATTATATTTCTGTTTCAAATACCTTCAAATTTTGTCCATTTTATACATAAAAAATTACATTATATTAGTTAACTTATTTTAATGAATTAATTATTTTGTATATATATATATATATTTTAATTATATTTAATTTCAAAATTCACTTCGAAAGTGTTGTTATTCAATAGAAATTATTAAGCTTATTATTGTTGGTTTGGCTATGTCATAAATAAGCAAAACTAAATTATTCAATAAAATTGCAAATCTTCAACTTCTGGCACATACACTTTATGTTATAATCGTATGTACATCCTTCCATCTTTTCCTGCTAGGTTGGAAAAATTAAAATTTAGAAATAGAGACAACTCAAGACATATCTCCTTATTTTGAAGAATGATTTTTCACATCATGTGTGAAACAAAATAACATTTTATTACAATAAAATATCGATTTTGAAAGATGTAATAAGCGTCATCATATGAGGTCTTAATGAGTTACTTTTTTATCTTCTAGATGATGTGGTTAAAATAATTTTTTTAATAGTAAGTACTATATTGATTGCAGTGCAATAGTGTACGATTATAATTTGTAATTGGTAATTTTATTCTATATCTTTATTTAATACAATAAAACGTAATAATTCGGTGTTACATTTTATAATGATAGTAATAAATCATGGCCTATAGCTAAATACCTATCCGCTTCTATTTTAAGTTGGAATAAAAATTACAGCGGTTTCATAGAAAATGAAGTTGATTCAAATATTTAATTGTTCACAATTTTAACGGAGCAATACGAAATCTTTCCATGCAGAACGATGAATGTCTGGCTGGGTCTTGAATCTCATCAACAGTCAGCATTGCCCTCAAATCTGACCTGGAATGGGACGGCAACACCGTTCTCCTCCAATCGTCTGTCGAGTTCTATCAATAGCCCCGCCTCGCCTTCCGTGTCAACCACGTGCGTGATGTACGAGGCTTACGATGCGAAATTAATATCTCACGCCGACTGCTTTACACGACTGAGTGTTGTGTGCGAAACCACCAACAGTAAGTTGAACTGGGATACTTGCATGGATCAATAAAAAAATAATTGGAGCAGAACTTACTTTCTCTGCTTATTTCAAGTGAAGATACCTAGCTATATATGAAATTATTTGATCTCATTATTTGAAAAGTAAAATATATCCGGAAACAACAATAAAATGCGTAAATACATATATTAAGCAGTACCTAGATTAATTACATTCGTATGATTATTAATTAAAGATGCCTCAGCCATGGATGTAGAATGAAAGACAATAGAATAGAATACTAATACTAATACTACTAATCCTTAATTTTAAACGCAATTTTGTTGTTGTACATAACACGTTAATCAAAAGGTTATTTCTTAAATCAACTAGTTACCTTGTAGTCAAATTATATTTACATTTACGTAATATTTACATGTAAATTACATATAAAATATACACAATATAATATATCATATTAGTTTTAAAATAATTATACATATACAAATATACATACATACTTTTACATATATCTTTAATGTAGATTTATGGACACTTATAATGTGATTTAAATAAATTATGTATCCCTGTTTATATGTTTACAAGCTTAAACTTAGACGTGTTGTTGAATAATCCTAGGAAGAACATAAGCAGGAACAAGAAGGACGTTATAGTTTACTTTATTAGAATTTAAGCAATATGGTTTAAGCAGCTTTAGAAGGACGTTATAATTAAGTTAATTAAAATTTAAACAGTATGGTTTAAGCAGCTTTAGAAGGACGTTATAATTAAGTTAATTAGAATTTAAGCAGTATGATTTAAGCAGCTTGAGAAGGACGTTATAATGTAGTTTATTAGAATTTAAGCAGTATGCTTTAAGCAACTTTAGAAGGACGTCATAATTAAGTTAATTAGAATTTAAGCAGTATGATTTAAGCAGCTTTAGAAGGACGTTATAATTAAGTTAATTAGAATTTAAGTAGTATGGTTTAAGCAGCTTTAGAAGGACGTTATAATTAAGTTAATTAGAATTTAAGCAGTATGGTTTAAGAAGCTTTAGAAGGAGGCACTCAAGTGAATTATGGTTTCTTCAAAAGTGATTACCAGTTGAGTCCATATTTAGCTTATATTGTTATTCATATTATTGGTATTCAAATATATTTTTATTACTTTTACATATTATTATTTGTTATGATAGCTAGAAAAAAAGTATATAGGACGGTAGAGAAAGTTCACAAAGTATTACGCGCTACAATTTTGAAAACCAATTAATTATAAGCTAGTTATCCCAAGAAATGATTGTTCATAAAATATGTGCATTGGGTTGTTTGGGTTGTAAATTGTACATAGGCAGATCACGGGGATATTAATTTACATTACAAGTTTGAACATAACTTTCACTTCTAAATGTATACGTTTCAACATACGTACTTACTTATTAACTATCAAAAATGTTATGTATAGTGGTAAATATACTTTTTTTATTCGCACTAAATTTTAGATTTTAATTTGGAAAAAATTAATCATGTAATAAAATATTGTCTATTCAGTTTAAAAAATATATATTATTTACAGCATATTCTAATCTGATTATGCAATTTCAAAATATGTTTTGCTTTCGTGTAACACTATGTTTTTGTTTCAACAACTCCTTTTTTGAAAAACACTTGTCAACTGTTTATATATTATCGTCAACGTGTATTATCACTAAAGTATTTAAATAAAGAGAATGTATAATATGAAGGGTTCTTAAAATTATGTGTTTAAATAATTAAAGTGTGGATGCGTGTTAATATGGACGCTTCTATAATAGTACAATATTATTACTGTCAAATAACAATGTAAAACGTTCACTATGTCTTTTAATAGTATTATAGTTAATTGCAGTTCCGTAAATTAAAATAAATATATCGGTGAACGATTCAACGGAAACATTTATCAACACATTTCAAACATTTATCACGTTTGTTTTATCGTATGCAATGAATATTTTACATTTGGTTGAGCTGAACGTTTTGAACTGGAACTAAATATCAAATAGGAGCTTTTTCATAAATGTTTACAACAATTGATGCAGTGAATTGGTATTATGGACGTCTTAATATTTGACCTATTAAAATCTATTTTTCCTTGACTTGAAATAGTTTTGTGACAATAATTATGTCACCAAAAGATATAATATAAATTATATTTAGATGTAATTATATACTATACCAAACCATTTGGTATATTGAACATAAATTATATATTATATTATATATATTTGTCTTTCTCCAATACTAAAATAATATGCCAAATAAGAACTTTTTAAATATATTGAACATGTTTATGTTATCAGGAAAATAATTATACAATTTATCATAATTATCAGGACAAGTTGAACGCTCTACTCAACTGCTCTGAATAAAAATGTATTAATATAAATAAATCACAGCAGTTTTTTGACATAGCAAACGCATCTTTAAGAAATTCTGCATCAGTAGGTACCAACTATATTACATTATTTATAATACAAAATATTTGTAATAAATGTTTAATTGTATTATTTACAGATAGACAGTACCTTCTGCTGAATATGAAGACTAACACACAATCACTGGCAGCTCAAGAATGTCAAAAGGCAAATGCTCGATTACCGGAAATACACACCAACTTCGACTTGCTTGCTCTTGAAAGATTTTTGACAAACATGCTGCTGCCTCTTCCTGTGTAAGAGAGAGATAGGAGAGGAGAGGAGAGGAGAGAGAGAGATTATTTATTAATTATTTGAAAATATATATTTTTTAAAACAAGTGTTAAACTATAACATTTGTCGAAGAAGCCATACGACTTCATCTTGTAGTTTGAAAAACTCAATTTTCAAACCCTTTATTTTTAACCAGCTAAAATATTGAAAATGTATATTCACTGTGAATTGCGTTGTCTTAACTGTGATTGATTTCCCGCATAATATAAAATGTTATTTTGAAGTAGATATGATGATCAATTATTTTCTCACTATTACGAAACATAGATCTTCCTTCCCTTAAAGAAATGGAACAGATGTTCAGCCCATCATAAACCATTAACTCTAATTAGATGATAAAAAGATCGGAAAAATCTATAAAAAATCCTAACGAAAATGTAATTGTTAGATTCTGAGAACATTTGTAAGTGGATGACGCGAAAATGCTGTATGGAAGTCATATTGATGACAATATCATCTGCTCATTTACACCTACGCGAAATTCGTATAACACCCACCAAAGCCATTTCCGAAAACGTTTCTGCAAAAATGCTAGTTGTCCCTTCTTCTAATTATCTCACACTTGATATGGATACTTTTGAACGTTTCCATTTTATTTCTGTTTCGATATCATATGCATATGTATAACAAAATTTTCTGTCGATGTCACCGATACCACTATGATATTCGTTAAATCTAATATCATTATATTATTTTCATGCAAGTACTAAGTTTACATCATTTGACATTATGTAGACAATCAAAAACCTCCAGATTATAAATTCATATGTGCATTTTCACTTTAATGGATCACTTTAATCATTCCCAGAGATCATTACTGGGAAGAAGCTGCCATTAAAAGATGTATGCGACATTTTGTGAGCCAAGATAATTGTTTAATATAACAGAATTATTGTGCGGTCTGTTCAATTTTCAGTGTAATATTTTTATTTTAAATCATAGCTTTTTAAGTGTTTTATTAATCTTACTCTTAGAAAATATTCGAAGATTTCTGTTATGACCACATTTGTATATATAAGCGAAAAAATTATATAATATCAATAAGCCGTTTCCAATTGATAGAAACAGATTTTTTTTTCAGCAAAAAAAGTGCAGAACAATTCAATTCATTTTTGTGTATGCCAACTGTTAATATGGTCAAGGGCGCATTGGGCTTTATGCCTATTAACATTTTATAATATTCTAAAGGAATATGACTATCTACAGTACATTAATTATTATTTATACAAAATCAGCGGAGAGCTAAATTTTGATTATTACGTAAAAGGATTGCTGCATTTAAATTAATTGAATATTTTACTGTACATTGCATATTTAACAAAATGCTACCTATATGTGAACTAACTATATAAACTGTATATATATATATATTAATTTCATTGTAGCTATCCACCAAGCGTATGGTATGGCCTGAAAAACCGAAATGATGCGCAACCGCCCGACTACTCCAGTTTAGTTTGGATCGACTCCTATACTCGTCTCAACAGTGATAAAATCAAGCATTCCGGCTTCCAATTGACAGCGAGTGGTGTTGATTGGACCCTGTTTCAGAAGGATAGTTCGACGGAAACATATGAGGTTGTGAATGTAGTCACCAGCTCGGAAACTTCAATTGTCTGCGAGGTCAAAACAAGTGGGTTTCGTTAATTTATTTCATAGGACAGAAAAATGTGTGAATGAATATTATAGTTCAGCTTTATTATTATTGTGGTTTGTCTAATCAACAACTTTATTAATATATCCTATTGAATTATTGTAGCAAAAGTTTATAAAAGTAATATATAAATAAAGATATTTTGGCATTATACATATAGGCATCACAAGACATTAAAAAAAGAAGCCTTTATAAACAATTCAATTAAGACAGTGTTAAGAGCAATATTTTATTATCACTATAAATATTGTTATTACAATAATAATATGGATAGAACCACATAAACCGGAATAACATGTAGAACGAATGAAAATTGCTAAACATTAATTAACGTTATGCATGTGCGATCATTAATGCAGAAAATGCCATAGTTGTAGTAGTGTAATTAAAGTAATGTAAATGGAATTGTTCCTATAAATAATAAATTTTAAATAGTTATTTTAAATTTGTTTCGTTTTTACTATAAAACTATTAATGCAAGATTTGGAAATTAGTGCATTGTGTATATATAATATACATATTATTATATAAAATTTCAATAATATAATGATCATTTTAACAAAAGCTGTTTTAACATTTCCAAAACAGTGCATTTGTTTTTAAGTTATAGCAATGATAACCTAAAATTATAGGTATGATGGTTGAAACATTTTAATTAACACATGTTTCGTTTTAAGATAGTATATTATATAAAGTTCCATTTTTCGAACCTAATCTTTATTGTTAATTAAATTTGATATTATTTGGTGTATTTGACAAAATGTTATGGTAATTAAAATATTAGAGAAAAAGTTTTTTTAATAATATGGAAATTCAATAAAATTCCAGAATATAATAAAGACATTAATACAGAAATATACAGAAGAATAATCAACACATAGAAAAGCCAACTTTTTGAAATATTTATTTTTAGAAAGCAAAGAATACTTTTACATGAACGCTGTTGGTGACCACAGTGCTGGCCAACGCGCCTGTCAAAGTGAGTTCGGAGTGTTGGCTGAAGCGCTAAGTAGATATGAATTGGCGGACATGATGAAAACTTTGCAATCAATGTCAGCGTAAGTTGTTTCAATTGAAATAGTTTTGGTTTTTAATAATTGTTTCAATAGTTATAAGGTTATTTATGAATTAACATGAATGTTGGCAGCTATGTTGGAGCACCAAAGATACCAGGGTATCTGTGTGCTATATTCTGTGATATTTAGTCGGAAATAAGTTATCTTTGATTTCTGGAACAAAGTGTTATTATCTTTTATCAATTTTATAAAATATGTTTAAATCTGTTTAAATATTTGCGTATTTTTCGCGAAACATAATTTTTTTAAATACGTTTTTGGAATAAAAATGATTTGTCAACGTGAAACACTAAAATCTGACTTAGACGTCAAAAAATAGTAATTTTATTTAACTTATAGTTTGTTATAACTAATTGTTATCATTACTTATTATTCCAAAAAATATATATTTATAAAACAAAAATATTTAAATATAAATTAGTGTTTATAGACTGACTGTTTATAACTTTACAAAAAGTGTTTTAGTGGGTTTTTTTATCAAGTAGCATTTTTTGTAAAATATTAACCACGTATTCAAATATTAACATTTTAACCAAATTAAAAAATACTTTTTTAATGAAAGCTTCTCAGAGACTTTCTCCCTTAATATTCCTACTAAAATTGTTTTACAAGTTCATGACAGCTGATGTAAAGTTTAGCCGCACTAACATACAAGCATAAATTGTAAATATTTTAAAAATATATATTTATAGTTTTCTGATAACACATTCCTTTCGTTTGACCTTTCGGGAGTTTAGTCATGAATGTTGTGCTGGTTCCTTTTAAACCATCTGGATATTATTTTAAAAATTGTATTATTATTTCAGTCGCTTTGATAATTAATTTCTGGTCCCTTTTTGTTTTGTGGTGATGTTTTGAAATGGAATCAAATGTTATCATTTACCAATAATACTCTCACCAAATTCCAGACAAGCTGCTTGGATTGGTCTGACAATTCCCCCAGTTGGCCATAGTTCTGGACTACGCTGGACGGACAGTGGGGTGCCTCTCAGTAGCTATCTCGGAGTCAATAGGAGCGATGTCATCAACCCCGGCAACTGTATGGCACTTGCCTGGAATGGGTGGAGCGCCAACTACATTCTCGACCAGAGGGCCTGCTCCGTTGACCTGCCCTATCTTTGCCAAGTTATTCCACCGGGTAAGTGTATTGTATGTGTCCCATCGAAGTGTGGTCATAAAGCTAGTTCTTTACACTAAAAATTACTGTTTAACATTGGCGGACTTGGTAACCTTATTTTTTATAATTATTAACATACTACAGATATAATTGATTACACCTGATCGAAACTTATTAATGGATTTTTATGCTAAAGGATTTTTTAACGTATTTCACTAAAAAAACATATTCATATTCTCACGTGGTGATTCAATTTTATTTAAAGAAAACACTATTAACCAAAACAATTCAATAACTTACAAAGTTGTTCCACTTTTATGAAATTGTGATATGGATCCGCAGCTCAAAGTTAATAAACAAGGAATTTATTATAATATAAAAAATATTTATTGTTAATATTTTATCAAGGTGTAAAATTTCTATTTGATTGGCAAATTAAATTATTTAAAATGTCATATGGCAGCAACCAATGAAAAATGTAATTCCTGCATAGTAATTATTCAAATAAAAAAATATGATTAACATAAATATTTTTATAAAAGATGTTTTGTTAACTTCTAATGTTCCGCAGATCGAAATTAACAAATGTAAATTATTAGTTAACCTTTCACAGACTAATGAGGCGAGGTGTACCCATTGTGACATGATGTGTCACGGTTCGGACCAGTACAAACCGAACAGGTTACAGATTTTAATTGTCATCCTGACTGTAAACAGTACAACATTAATGTTAAATGTTATTTATGGTAATAAAATTATATCTTTAACTATTCTACTAAGTTTCATAGTGATTAATTTACGTATCAGAAGCAAAGATCTCAAAATTCAACATTATTACCATGTCCGACATAATATCAGATCACGTAACACATTCAAATATACATTATAGTGATGAATAATATTGAAAAGAGTATACAACTTATTTATTTATTCCATATTTTAGTGCAATTATTTGTTTATTTATTAATTTCCAAGTGAAATATAATGCATATATAAACACCTCACAATACGTAAAGCAAATCGTGTACGTTAACATATGCAAACAAAAGGTCCATTCATATTAGAATAATCTACAATTTTACAGTGTCGTGGAAAAGTATTGGGACACCTCACTTTTCCCTACATTATTTGTGAATAAGCACTGCTATCATTTATAACAGCATGATAAGTAATATTTATTGTACGTTCAAGTCATAATATGATGGTCTATACGCGGCAAGCTGCAGAATTTATTCCAGCACAATTATTTTTAATAATATAATTATAATTATTATTAGTTGTGAAAAATAATTTGGGGGTGCAAAAAAACAAAAAAATGGTATACATTTTCTAGCAAGAAAAAATATGTAGATCGGTCCTATTAAGTTTTAATGTACATAATTATGTTTGAAACAATTAAAAAACATACATATGCATACAGTACAGTTAATATTTAGTGGCACATCTTTTGTTCTTCAAAACCTCCGAAATTCGTGTGGGCATACTCTCTGCCAATCGTTGACACACCTCCACCGTCACC